>JAVSBV010000103.1:3461607-3475831 GCA_033117975.1 Parotocinclus spilosoma
CCCCTGTGTGCCCCTGTGCATCCCTGTGCATCCCTGTGCGCCCCTGTGTGCCCCTGTGTGCCCCTGTGCACCCTTGTGTATGCCTGTCCCTGTGTGTTTGCATGAAGCTGCATCATCGCTGCACTCGCTGGTTTGGCTGCAGTTTTCTCACTCTTGTCTTAATGGCCATGCATGCCGTGTGTGTGTGTGTGTGTGTGTGTGTGTGTGTGTGTGTTTTGTAACAAGCTGCTTCACACAACCCTCTACCCATCTGTGTTTGTGTGCTTTTGTGTTCGCATGGCTGTAAGTGTGGCTGGTACGTTTGTGTTCACTGCGGCCTACGTGTGCAAGTGAGGGCCCAAAAGGGTCTGTGGTGTGTAAAGTGAGACCTTACACTCGCACGCACACACACACACATACACACACACACACACACACACTTGCACATGCACGACCTTGGTCGACAAAAAAGGTCAAGATCTTTGCAGCTTGTTCATGTGGGCAAGAGAGAAAGAGTTGTTTTGTTTTGTGTCGTTTGTCTGCCCACGATTACACTTACAAGAGCGTATAAACTGTGAAATCGCTGCCTCATGAACTCACACACACACACACACACACACACACACACACACACACACACAGCAGATAATAATCCACTCCTGGATGTTTAAAGCTTTGCTATAAGCCGCTACATGAGTCTCTTTACAGAGGAGGAGGGGAATAATGTTCTCCTGCAGACTGATTATTATATATAAAGGTCAGAACCTATTGCTAACCTATTAGCCCTAGCATCTGTACAGCTGGTGCTTATTTTCACAATTTAACTGATATCATTTGATTACAGATTATGGGAAACGTCTACTTGGATGCTTTTAATCACGGTTACCCTTCTATCAGTTCTAACCAGTCTAACCTAATAATCATGGCGTTTTCACCCACGGAACTAACCTCTCTGGATATTTTCTCTTTTCTGGATCCACCAGGTGGCGCTGTGCGCCAAAACCCCAGAAATTCCATGAGCCTTTATTATAACTTTATTATGAAATAAGCTTTATTATTAATAATGTTGGATAACTGTAGGTTAATATAAGTGTTAATGATCCGTTATAGATTATATTAAACTCATCGGTTCAGGATTTATTTAACTTGTAATGGATTTATCTGAACATTTCCACATCATATTTAGTGGGGATTTAGTGGGGATCTGGAACCCATTCGTTCCATTTATGGTTCCTCATGGAACACTTTTGCTGTGTGCTTGTTGTTTTTGGTTCTTGCCGAGCCTTTGGGAATGAATTAGTGATGAGAACCGAGGTAACACTGTGCACCCGAGCTCTTGGTATTTATCACACGTTGTTAAGCCTTTTTGTGTGTTTGTGTGTTGCTGCTGTTCAATGAGCTGTAGGTTTTTAGCCATGTAATCATTTCTCCTTATCATCTTTACCAATCAAAATTACATTTTGCACACTGTGCTGCTTTTGGGTGTTGTGAGTGTGTGTATGGCTGTGTGTATGGCTGTGTGTATGGCTGTGTGTATGGCTGTGTGTATGGCTGTGTGTATGGCTGTGTGGGTATGAGTGTGCGTGAGAATGTGGGTATGAGTATGAGCGTGAGCGTGGCTGTGGGTGTGAGTGTTGCCGTGGGTATGGGTGTGGCTGTGAGTGTGGGTGTGTGTGTGGGTGTGGCTGTGGGTATTAGTGTGGGTATGGCAGTGGGTGTGGGTTTTGGTATGAGCGTGGCTGTGGGCGTGGCTGTGGGCGTGGGCGTGAGTGTGGGCGTGAGTGTGGGTATGAGTGTGAGTGTGGGTATGAGTGTGAGTGTGGGTATGAGTGTGAGTGTGGGTATGAGTGTGGGTATGAGTGTGGGTATGAGTGTGGGTATGAGTGTGGGTATGAGTGTGGGTGTGGGTGTGGGTGTGGGTGTGGGTGTGGGCGTGAGTGTGGGTGTGGGCGTGAGTGTGGGCGTGGGCATGAGTGGGGGCATGAGTGTGGGGGCATGAGTGGGTGGGCATGAGTGGGTGGGTATGAGTGTGTGGGTATGCGAGTGTGGATGCGAGTGTGGATGCGAGTGTGGGTATTAGTATTAGTGTGGGTGTGGCTGTGGGTGTGGCTGTGGGGTCAGCTTTGCGTAACCCTCCCTCCGCTCTTTCCCTCCCTCCGCTCTTTCCCTCCCTCCCTCGGTTCTCCTTCTTTCCTTATCTCTCCATTCCTAACCATTCTGGGCCTTCCTCCTTCCCTCTTTCTCTTCCTCTTCCTCCTCTCCACTCTGCCCTGTCCCACAGCAGATCGTCAGGGAGGGCGACACCAATCAGGACGGGCAGCTGGACATTGAGGAGTTTACCCAGTTCCTGCGGGCGAACGAGAAACGCCTCCGGCTCATGTTCAGCAGCCTGGACCACAACAACGACGGTTTGTGTTCTGTCTGGAGCAGAAAGGATGCACTCTACAGAACTGACTCCAGTACAGCCTCACTGTGTGTGTGTGTGTGTGTGTGTGTGTGTGTGTTTGATTTCCAGGTGAGATTGACGTCGGGGAGATCCAGCTCTCCTTACACGATGTAGGAGTGGAGGTCACGCTCGAGGAGGCGGCGAAGATCCTGCAGAGGTGAGTGTGTGTATTGTGTTACCAAGAAAGGAGTCGCTCGTGCTAAAATGCAGGCAATCCCATGATGCTGTGCGTCTGACTTGGTGTGTTTTGTGTTACAGTATGGACAAGGACGGCACCATGACCATCGACTGGGTGGAGTGGCGTGATCATTTTCTGTTTAACCCATTACACAGCATGGAGGATATCGCCCTCTACTGGAAACGCTCTGTGGTCAGCTGCTGGCGCACACACACACACACACACACACACACACACACACACACACACACACACACATACACACTACACATTCAGTCTAACCTTAGCTCTTCTGCATGAACTCTGGTGTTTTTCTTTCTTCCTCTTTTTGTTCTTCTTTTTAATTTCCTCTCTCTCTCTCTGTCTGTGTGTGTTGTCTGTGTGATTGTGTGTGTTGTCTGTGTGTGTGTTTGTCTCTGTGTGTCTGTCTGTGTGTGTGGGTGTCTGTGTCTGTGTGTGTCTGTGTCTGTGTGTGTCTGTGTGTTTGTGTCTGTGTGTGTTTGTCTGACTCTGTGTCTGTGTGTGTGTCTGTGTGTGTGTCTGTGTGTGTGTCTGTGTGTGTGTGTCTCTGTGTCTGTGTGTGTGTGTGTGTGTGTGTCTCTGTGTCTCTGTGTCTCTGTGTCTCTGTGTCTCTGTGTCTCTGTGTCTCTGTGTCTCTGTACATGTATACGAGTCTTAAGATGATCTGGTGTGTGTGGATGTAACCTTGTGTTAAAGCAGCCAAATAAACAAACAACGGTATTATTGTGAACGATATAATATGGCACACCCCTAACTCTGGCAGCTTGGCAGAGGTTGGATTTGAACTCAGTGTTGAGTCCTTGAGCAAGGCAAGGCAGTTTCTTGGACTTTTTGTTGCTCTGGATAAGGGCTAATAATCTCATAAATGTAATATAATGTAAAATTCTCCTGTTGTTCACAAAAAATTGTAGAATGTAAATTTGTTCCTGGATTGCTGAGCAGCACTGTAGGGCCCACCATGCAAATTCACTACAAACACTACATTTGGCATAATGCCCCAGCATCTTTCCAAAATCTTGAGAGGTTAACACTTTGTCAGAGCCACCTTCTTTTGCCCTGTATAGACTAATGGACATCTGCAAATATTTAGGAGAAAGTCAATCACACTGCAGACAAGGTAATGATAGCTCGTAGCCCTACATTTAGGCCACTTTTAACCCTCTAAGAGTACGCATTAGTCCACTAAAACAAGGGCATTGATTATCTTAAACAAAACGAATGCCAAAAATATTTAGTGCTAATTTGTTCTTTATTTCTAATCTATGGCTGAGCATCATCCCCTGTAATGTTGAATCACTTAATCTATTTGTTTATCAACCATATTCTTAATGCACAGTCCTGCCCCTATGATTGACTGGAGAGCAGAGGGTTACATCTGCGCCCCTCTAAATTGTGTGTCCCCCCAGTACTATATAGTGTAAAATCAATGTTCTGTCCGATTCATCCCATCGTGTTTCCAGCAGTATTGTCAGCAATTGGTTTTTGTGTTGTTTATGTGTACTGGTGACTCTTGTGTGCAGATACTGTGAGAGCAGACGGAGAGTTCTGCTGCAGCACGTGCATGAAGGTTACGAAAAAGACCTGTGGGAGTACATCGAGGATTGAGGCAGCGCCCTCGTTCAGACTCTTGGAGAGTGCCTCCCCCAAAAAGAACGCTGATGCAATTGAACAAGCCTCGGCTGCCATCCTTTCCCCCTCCCAGCATCCCAAACTCCATTTTCTTTATTCTCATTGTTGTTGTTTTTTTTCTTCTTCTTTTCGTTAAAGAGTAACTTATATTTAAATGAGAGGTTAGGATATTAAAAGTAATCATGTGTACAGCAGTATTGTTATGCGTGATCAAACAAGAATGAGATCCAACTAAAACAGGCGAAAAACATCCCGTCGTTCCTGGTGTTGTAACATATATTGGCGAGCATTATTACTTGCTTCTCGTTACTTTTTTATGCTTTCTGTTCATTTTGATTTTATAATGGCCTGTGTGTTTGTGTGTGTGTGTGTGTGTGTAGCGCAATGGACTTTTAAAAAAATATTTTCTAAAATGGCTTTAATTGCCCTGACTATGTCTTTTGGCATGTCTGAGTTACCTGAGTGTTGGGTTGATTGTTGTGAAAGGGGGTTTTTAATTTTAAGGAAACAAAGAGGTTAGTGAGGAAAAAACAAAACAAAACAAAACAAAAAAGCAAATTGGTATTTTTCAATTTGTACATAATGCATATGCATGGGAGTTCAAGAGCAAGAGTGGCACGTGTTTGCATACTTTTTAAATTTAAGGAAATATTTATTCTTTACAAATATTCTAAAAAAAAAAAAGGTGTATATTTGCTGTGTTGATTGAGTTTTCTCTCCCTGCCTTCGTTTGTTCCTCTTCTGAAGAGTTTCGGACTGAGGATCCTTGACCCAAAGCAAAAGTCGAGATCTCTCCCATCTTTCCCTTTGCTTCCCCAATCAGGAGCATCGCTGTAGGAGACTGATGACTGAACTCTGCCAAATGAACTGCAGTATGCCAAGGAGGACTGTTTCATTCACTGTTCAACTAGCTAAAGGCTACAAGAGCCTGTGGTCCTGAATAGTGACACGATTCTGACTCAGTTCTTAGAGAGAGATCTTCCTAAAGACAAACTGTGGATGAACTCATCACTGAAGAGAACGTGGGGATCATATTTGATGAGCCGGGCCTGTTCTGCTGCGTGGGTTCTCTTTGACGTAGAACTTTTGAACTGTGGCCTGTCTTTACAATTGATGAGTCATTTCAGAGAGCTGAGAGGAGAGACACACTCCATTTCTGTCTCTATTTTAGGACATCTTTCCCCCCAAAATATTTGGTGTGCTTTCTTTGAAAGTTTGATTCTGTTTATAGCATCAGCACAAGCAAGCGCTCTGAACTGAGCTAGTGTGCACTATGTGGTCATACTGAAAGGTTGCTTTCACCCATGGTGGCTCAAGGGTTGTATACTATCAAGTTCTGATTGAGCATGATCTGATTTCAGTCATGACTCTATACCGTCTCAGAATGGGTTGGATTGGGTTGCCCTACACAGCTGTGGCAGCTTTAGATTGGAGGGATGACATGCAAAGTATGGGGTGGCAGTAGGAGTACGTGGGCCGAGCGGTGCCACTTTCTGCTTGCTCTTGTTTCATGGTCCAACTGTGGACAGTGCAGATGTGGCAGCGTGGTCCAATAGGACCAACATGTCGGACGAATGGCTAAGCTTTCTGCTCTCAGAAAGATGGGTGATTCTAGCTGAATTAGCTTTAATGAAACCATAACGAATGTCCTAAAAGCATTGTCCGTATTAGACTTTCCTTGGAATTGGTAGTGTTAGCTGTGCATATTATGCAAGGAATAAAAGAGACTGAAAATACACATGGCTGAGAGGGATAGGACTCTACCAGGTTCCTGTCCAATTAAGCTACTCACCAATATTACAGACTTTCAGAAGAAAGCATTATGCCATTATGTTCCTATGATACCTATTACAACTAAAATGGTTTTGTTTTGGGTTTTCATTTTGTCCCTTGCTGTGCAGTGATCTCTAGGCTGTCTCATGTAGATCACTGATCGTGCTGGTTCAAGCCAGTCGCTTCTCAAGGCTCTCCGTGTGTTCAGTCTTGTCTGGTGGTTCACCAATATCCCAGTATAACATTCACAGTAATGAAAAAAGCAGCTACTTTCATTTGGTTCTGACATAAAACAAAAAAACGTTTTAATACTTTTCTACATATCTTTATGCTATTCAGATGTTTTTTCTTATATACATAGTGTAAAATGTGAAATAAATTAGTTGTCTGTTTTGAAGAAAATAAATATTAAAAGTGCACAATGTTGCAAGCCCTGGAGGTTGTGTTTTTGTTTTGCTTGTTCCTAGTTACACAAGACTGACCCATAAGGACAGTTAGTGGAGCAGCACTTGACTAATTGAGCAGGCTCCGGATTAGCATCCCATTTAATTCTAACCTCTGTGATCTTTGTCTCAGTTCAATTCAATTTTATTTCTATAGCACTTTAGCATTTATTTTAGCATTGTCTCAAAGCACCTTTACAATCTTATATGATCTTAAAAGGCCAATCCCAAATTGAGCAAGCCTAGGGTGACAGTGGCAAGGAAAAATTCCCTGAAAGTAGAAGGAAGAAACCTTGGGAGAACCAAGGCTCAAAAAAGTATCCTCCATGGGTGGCCTAGATGTTAATTGAATAATTACATGGAAGTATATTAAAGTAATAGTAAAATTAAGTAAATAATATCATTTAAATTCAATAATCAAATTTAAATGAGTAATAAATAACAAAATAGATTTGTCTCTCAGTTGCAGGCTACTTTTATGTTTTGCCCATCCATGTCTCCACTGCTGAAGAAGTGTCATCACTTAAAATCAGTCTGTTACACGCATGATTTGATCTTGCCTTACACGCGGAACATATACGCGATATCTTTTTTCAACGCACTCCGATCAACGCAAGAGGGCGCTAAAATCTTTCTAAAAGTCAAAAGTAAACCTGGTCAACAAATGTGCTATAAAGAACGAACAGGCAAATTGGGAATTTAGTACAGAAACCCAAATAGGTATTTAATTCAAGTTTGTACCACAAAACATGTTTGAAAAACGAATACTTTTCTTTGCACATTAAGTTTCAGGTCAAATTGTGTAGAAGTCAGTGTTATTTGGAGGGAAAAACCCCATGAGGTATTGAAACTATATTGTTCTTTTATTAATTCATCCCTTGTGAAATGTTTACAGCCGAAACAGCTGAATGATATTAAATCTGTTAGTCTAAAAATGATTGCATTTCATATCAGGAAAAAGGAAGGACACTTTAGACTAATCGTCGCCTTGTGCTGCAATAAATTAACAAAATGCCAATTCAGTATTTAAACACTATCTTTTCAGTACAAAACAGTAGACACTATAAAAGATTTTGTAAACAGGATTCTGTCTTCTTGCCCTACACTGGATTGTAAATAACTGATCCTCTTTTAAACAGATGTTGTATCTGTATCTAATATAACAGATCACATTAAAAAGGAATGAAGCAGCGGTTACCTTTTTAAATAGAAGTCAAAGTTAACAATAACCATAAAAAAAAAACATCTTAACCTTGATGGCAAGTATAACAAAATATTGGACAGTACATCTTTCACATATTCATCAGATTCACATTTGAAATTATAAAAGAAAAGAAAATGTCGAAAAAAAAAAAAAAAAACATTTATCCCCCAAACCATCACTAAAAGACTTTAGTCCTCAATTTGAAGCCATCCTTTTTTGTAGTCCACAAGCAGCTCCAGATAGTACTGCCACTCTGGCTCACTGTCGTATTTGACCTCAAACACAGTTTTGAGAGGGTTGGTATGGGGCTCATGGATGCGCACCACCACACCCTTGTACCACACCTCTGTCTTATCGTTCTCCTCATACAGATGCCGGATCCTTTTACCCACCAGGTCTGGGTAGCTGTTCTTTATGGGCTGATGGGTATTCTGCACTGCTGAGCGCAGTACCCACCTCCTACATTTTGAAACGCAGCGATTGTAGGAATGGGAGCAGTGCTGTGATCTGGAGGAACGCTGTGTGCGTTGCATGGCCGACTGTGCGCGTCTATGTTTTATTTTCCTGTGGCAGCGCCTGCGTTTGCCTCTTCCTCTGTGCATCTTGGAATGGTCTGGGACTCTTTGGTAGTGGGACACTTGACCCTGGTGGTTATGGGTGTAATACACTTTCCTAAGTTTTAGCACCATATTTGAGTGCTTCTTGGAGAAGCCAGGCCTTTCGGTGTTTCCAGGTGAGCAACTTGGGTGTGACGACCAAAATTCCCTTTCAGCATCCATGTCACTACTCTCTGATGAGAGGTCGTCAGAGGTCAAAGGCTGCCCCCAGAAATTCTTAAGCTCTTGCTCAGCGTCCTCTTCGATTCTCACCTCTATGTGACCCTCCTCATTACTGCAGCATACTGGTATGTCTGCCCATCCATCTCTCTCCAGAGAGTCAGCAACGGACCCGATTTCAGACTTCTGTGGGTGTTCATCCTCTGCTGAATTGTCATCTCCTAAAAACGTTCTCTTGCACGCACTCTTTACCCTGCCTTTGCTTTTATACCTCTTCTGGCAGGAGTTTTGTTTTGTCAGGTTTTTCAGGTATATTGTACCATCTGGTGTAAATGGCCTTGGGGATACGCAGTGCACCTCAAACACGTTATTAGGGCATTCAGCATGGTCCGAGCATTCCACACATTCCTTCTTAAAGACGGAGTTCACTTCGAGTTCTGTAAAAACAAGAGTCATACATGAGTCATCTTCTTTCCCATCCTAAAACCTTTCAAACCTTATGTACTTGTGCGACTGATCCATGGTAAAACATGTAAAACTATCCAAGCCCAGTGCAGAACATCTCCCAGACTGGAATACTTCTCTGGTCTTTGTAGTTGACATCAAACAACTAACAATTGCCTACGTGAAAGGCAAATAACATGCATGCAGAAATCGGCTCATTGGAGTTTTCTTTATTAAAATATCTTCTGGGGATAGTATTACGCATGATCAGCTCTGTGAGGTAACCAATCCTTCCAATCAATGTGGTTATGATCAAATTATGTCTGGTGAAAAGTACTCACCTACATTTTTTTTTTTAGTAATTTTTTTAATTCATTTTATTTCAAATTAATTATTTGAGTTGCATTCAAAGCTATTACAACAACACACCCTTTGTGTTCTGATCGGTCACCTCACAGATACAATCGCATGTAATACTGCTTTCAGACGTTCAGTAAATTCAACTCAAACAGGCATACAGTGGGGACCCAAAGTAAATACACTAAATGAATACATTTAGAGAGAGAAAGCCAAGCATTCAGTAATGTCACTCTTTAAAATACTGGGATAAAACGCATCATCATTTTCTGCACATACGTATGAAGGACAGCATAGTTTGAGAACATCACTCAAATTATTATGCCGATTACATTATTTCTACTGAACACTGCATTCAATTAGAAGAAATGCAAAAAAGAGGCACTTTCAATAGTTGTTTTAGACTTTTGGCCCACTGTATGGAACAAACAAAACCAGAAGGAAAAGTAGACTAGAGAAAGGGTGTATAAATCATTAGTCCAGGCTAGGCTGTTTTAAAATAATGCAGAAAATCAGAAACAAAAAGTCTGCAGGTAGACCATTGGGTATAGCAGCTTTCATAATAAAAAAATAAAAAAAATCAAAGTAAACTTTCCTAAAATATTGTGGAAACATTTAACATCTTATGCTTTATCTAAGTAAAAAAAAAGATAGAAAAACTATAATAAAAGTGGCTGGAGTCATTAAACACAGGCAATACGACAAGCACGCGAACAGAATTACACCTCCAAATCTTTTAATGAATGCTCAGGATGTGTGCATCAGAAATAGGCATAAACCACAGTATGCCCATCAGATCATGACTGCATCCAGCCACAGGAATTACACCCTGCATGACTTCCTTTGCTCATGACTTCCTGAAAGGTTTTCTTCAACTAAGATAAAGGGGTATGCACCCCATTGGGAAGCATGAGCACCTGTGAAAACGGCCATGAGACGATCAGATAGCTCCACACCCAATGCACGGAAGTGCAAACGATAAAAACAGAAACAAGTTTATCCTTCCTGCACTGCCAAATATATGAAAACTGCTTTATATAGCATCAACTGTCACTGACTTTCTTTTGATGTGGATTTGCCATATGACTTTATATTTTGTCTGTTTTTTTTTTCTCACTGTTGCTTGGAAATGTCAAATTCTCATGTGTTTGCCGGAGGTTAGCAGGGCAATTACTTTAGAAGGTATAAGAATGCAAAACTGCAGCCAAGATCAAAGCACAACACCTACCCACCAAGTCAGAAGTAGGCCTGTAAAAGGCTTATTTTACTTAACAAATTCCATTTAACAAATTCAAACTACAAAGCCAATGAGAGGGAGCAGACAAGGAAAATTCAATTAAACATCAGAGAGAGTGATACAAACAGCAGATAAAGCACGCAGCTCTTGCTATAAACCTGAAAATGTAGGCAATATCAGTGGCAGTTACAGCCCCCCACCCCCGAGTATAAAAGGTTCAACAAACGTGCTTTTGAATATGCATGATGAAAAGAAAGTATAGAAACAACTTGGGAAACAACTGGAACAACTAATTTAATAAGAGTGCTGGGATTGCTATAAAAAGAAAGCACATAAATGTTCCTGTATGCAGTCAATTATAATTATAAACCCCAACCTTACAAAATTGGAACTGGCTGAACATGTTTAAAAAAAAAGGCAGACAACTGCTATCAGTGCATTTCTAGCCACAGCTATTGGCCTAAAAAAATCATAAAAAGAATTTAGATAGAGACTACAGGCTTTCAAGCAGTAATCCAAAAGTTGTTAGTTGGTATGTATATATATTCCCACAATCTCCCATGCTAAATGATGAACTCCGTAGTGTATGACATACGTGGCTAGATTGCACAGGGAAATGTAGTGAGTCAAGTTATTCAATACTTTAATAAAATAAGCTTTGTGTGACTGATTTGCCAAACCGTAGGTTCATTTAAGTATTTTAATGATGTTGTGAATGTTTAAGGTAGGGTATGCTCTGATATATACAATATATTGTGATAAATTTAATTTATGATGTATTTGTGGGGAGGCATCCTCACTGTAAACATGGAGTCATTCTGAAACCAAGACAACACACAAATAAGAGAAAAGTGTGTTAACCATAATTCAGGGAAGGCCTATGAAAAACTAGCTACTCATCTGAAATACCCATATTTACAGTTATGGCAACAGTTAAAACTGTAACAAACTTGCCTGTTTTTTTTTAACCGCATTTATTTTGCGCCAGCACACAGTGAGGAGGATGATAAAAAAATATACCAAAAGATGACTATTGGAGAGTTACAGAACAAAATTGTCATCTTCTTGTCACCAAGTCCACTACCATCAGACACCACTTTCTTGCCAACAGATTATTAAGAAGGCTTGCCAGGAAAAAGGCTGTCACCTAATATTAAACTACTGGGTAGCTAAACGCTACTGGGACTTTTACTGGAACCATGTTCTATTGTCGTCTGAAATAAAAATGTAGCTTTTTGGCAACAACACTCAAGGTGAGTTTGACAAAAAGTATGACTATGAGGTGTAAAACAATGTGTTAGGCACCTATATGTGTAGCTTATGTAAAAGCTGATAGAAGCACTGCATTTTCGTTAACCTTTCTGTATATGTGTGTGTCAAAACCCAGTACAGGATGTTTCTCTTTGTGTGCGAGAGAGTAAAAGAAGAACTGGTTCTGCAGGAGATGTTTGAGCAGATCAAAGACCCCTTGAGCTATAAAGCAAGCGTGAGATACAGATGTTTGACTCAGATTGTGGTAAATGTACAGGAATGTTATTGGAAGGAAGACTTGATGGTGATAAAAACAGGACCAGCTTTGACTGTACGTTGCTCCAACACAAAACAATTACTTTATATGAAATATCTGGACATTTTAAGTCAAAATGCATTAAAATGGACTGAAACTAGATCTTTCAGCAGAACAATGACCCAGAACATGCTCGGAGCAACATGAAAATGTTTTGGTTAACACACAATATACCATAGCCAGCTCAGTCCACTTATCTGAACCTGAAAACTGTGTGGAGTGCTAAACATGAGAGTGTATAAGACAGGACACAGGACTATGGACAATTTGGTAGATTCTATAAAGAGGAATGGTTTCACTAAATGCTGTTTTATTGGCAAAGGGATGTTTGCAAAAATTGGGACACAGTTTTGTTAAATATAATTATATCTTGATGAGGGACATTCTACTCTCAGGTTAAATGTATTTTAATTTAAACTTCCGAAGATTTCAGTGTGAGATAAGTTATTCATCTTTACAAGGGATGCCAGTAAGTGGAGGGCACTGTATTTTGACAATACAATAACCACATATTTTCACTAATTTTGGAAATGTTAAAACAAACCTGCATGTATGAACAGTGTTGAAGTTGTCAAGCATGTTTAACATTGCTTTCTTTATGCATTTTTGGCAAAGCCAAAGCAAAGCATGTCCACTGTGGACTGTGGTGGCCTAGTGGTTAAGGTACTGGACTATGGCCCAGAAGCTCCAGGGTTTAAATCCAACCTCTGTCATAGTTGGGTCCCTTAGCATAGCCCTTAATCAACAACTGTTTGGATTGTAAGAGTGTATTAATTGTAAGTCGCTCTGGTTAAGGGCATCTGCTAAATGACATGAATGAAAATGTCCAAAAAACGATGAAAACCACTTCACTTAACAATGAACTCAAAGATGAGCAGCCAGTCAGTGGAAGCAAGATTAGTAAGCAAGTAAATGATGCTTGGATTTATAAAGATAATAGGTAGCACTTGAGAGATAGCACTGTGGGGCAACATAGAAATGTTTTTGTACCTGTGCAATTTTTGGACATCATCTGTAGAAGCGGAATCTGTAAAATAAAAAAGGATTTTAAAATAAATCAAAATGTCAAATCAAAACATCCGAATTAAAATTAAATTGAGAAACAAAAAAGAATTAATATCCTTCATCACATTGCCTAATAACTGTCCATAAAAAGGCAAAACTATCACACACAAGTGGTGAGATTACCAGTTTGGTTAAAGTTGCTGTAAAAACTTTATATGCATGCAAAGAATAAATATAACATCAACCAATTTTTATGCTTAAAATTATGTTTCTGTGCAATTTTGTTTGGTTAGATCTATCAATCCACCTATTTCATTCTCCCTGCATCTGCCTGGCTTTCATTCTAGGCACTCTAACTTCCTCAAACTCTCCAAAACATGTGAGTAGTTGTATGTTCTACCCTAGTCTTTGAGTTCTAAAGGTTAACTTAAGTGTGTGATATTCAAGTGTGAAAGGTTAAGTGTGTGATATTCAGAAATGGACTGGCCAGTGTGTGTTGCCATGAATGGTCACTGAAGATGAACAAATGCTGCAAGGAGCTGTTTCATTACAAGGAGTCTGAGTGAAGCTAGAAAGGCCACAACAGCCATGTCCAGTACAACATCAAACATAAAATTACATTACAACATAATCCTATACATTTCTCATTCAGGAGTGACAATAACCATTACACATTTCTGGCTATAATACAGATTTACACATTAAACATTTTATTTCAATGTGTAAATGCCAGCATTCCTTAACAATGTCTAAAATACACATTCCATGCCATAATCACTGATCAAGCTGAAACACACCTTCAATACAGAAAACTTAAAGCACCTTATGCCGCCCTGCATCTAGTAGCTGTCAGCTATAACGCCATCAATTTATACTCATAATTATTACAATCAGCAGTTAAAGCAAACACCACTGATGCTACAACATTTTGTCAGAGTCCTTATTTCACTGCATAAATCATTACATACAAAAATGTTTAAGTAGTTGTCAAAATCTTCACATATTGCAGATTTACTTATTTTTTTCCTAAAAACGTCTCCCAAATTGAATAATACCTCTCAGGTGAACCTCAGCTTTCACTAATGAGAAGTACAGTCGATTCTGGTTAATGGGACCACATCGGGATGCGATCGTTTTGGTCCTAATAACCGGCTGGTCCGATTAA
>JAVSBV010000103.1:3475931-3486476 GCA_033117975.1 Parotocinclus spilosoma
TTATACCCAATCATGTTGTCAATTGACCTAATTAGTGTTAATTGGTTTTCCAGCTGTTCGTTATATGCTCAATTTCCCTTTTCCAGCCACTTATTGCTACTTGTCTCAACCTTTTGGGGATTTGTTGACACTGTGAAACTTTGCAACATATTTTTTCCTTTAAAATGTTACATTTACTCAGATTAAACTTTTAATCTGTTATCTATGTTCTATTACAAATAAAATATTGACATTTGCCATCTCCACATCATTGCATTCAGTTTTTATTCACAGTTTGTTTAGTGTCTCAACTTTTTTGGAATCCGCTTTGTACGACTAGCGCGTTTAACGGTATTTGCTCTCAAATATTAACATGTTACTATATTTTAGTATTTAATAATATTTTATGCCCATGCCAGCTGTGTCCCAAATTTTCCCCTACTCACTGTTTCTTACGTTCTGCAAAATATATAGTGTACTGTACAGAATGTCATAAATGGTTTGTGACACTAACGCTAGTTATGACCAAGCACAAATGTGCTAAAATGCATTACAGTGTGGTGTGATTTAATGCAGATAAATATTTTGAATATTCTTATTAAGTATATTTTATGTAATAATTGACCGCTGTAAAATGTTATTGCATAGTATTGCATTTTAGTTTGGTGATATTTGACACTATAATATGATCAAGCTAAAAATGTCCTCTGTTCTAATTCATCATGCAGTAATTACACAGAGATATCCTGATTTAGAACTAAAACGGCCTACTTCTCCAGCACCACTTAAAGCACTCAAGTTCAGTTTATAGCTATGCTAGATCTTTGTAACAAATCATCAGAATATAAAGATGGAAGAGGCAAAAAAAAGGAATTCAGTAGCCTCCCAAAAGCTACAAACAGAAACAAATGACACATTATATGAACGAAAGTCTTGTTACCATAATACTCTCTCTCTTGCTGTGATTTGTGTGATGATTTAATTTATTGGACTATTCTAAAAATATGTAACATTATTTTGTAGCTTTAAAACAACCTGTACAACAACAATACAACAATAATTATTCAACTTGCTATGTAC
Source organism: Parotocinclus spilosoma (assembly GCA_033117975.1). Classification (NCBI taxonomy): domain Eukaryota; kingdom Metazoa; phylum Chordata; class Actinopteri; order Siluriformes; family Loricariidae; genus Parotocinclus; species Parotocinclus spilosoma. Next base: position 3,476,991 of record JAVSBV010000103.1, read on the forward strand.
GTACAAGGCATGATGCTGCCCACCTTTGTAACTGCATAATCACAGATAAAACTGTTATGTGATCCATAATTGTGATTTCAGTACAAAAACAAACTCTTTTAGCACTTAAAGTAAAAACCCTTTTAGCACTTAAATATATGTCCTTAATGTGCATGTCTTGAACTGTTTAGATAAAACAGAAATCCACTCAGCGGCAGGTGAATATTACAGTGAGAAAGAAGGATAATTGCTGGTGGGAGCGGCTCACCATGCAGGAGAAGAAACCTGTGTTTCTGGCACCTGATTTTGACCGCTGGCTGGACGAGTCAGATGCTGAGATGGAGCTGCGGGAAAAGGTTGGGGTTTGGATTGAATTATTAACAGCGTTTATCTTCCACCTAATCCACATTTAAATTTAACTAATTTTACTGAGTATAGTTACTTCATCAACAAGTATAGAACCATTACAGCTGAAAACGTAAGTTTCTCAATTTTTGTTTCCATTTATGCAGGAAGAAAGAATACATAAAGTAAGCGTTGAGTCAAGGATTCGAAAGGACCGTAAGTGAGCTTCAAATCTGTAATTTCTAACATAAAATGTTTGGAAATTATAGGAAGAAATTTGACCTTCTAATACCCTTTTCCCACAGCTTACTTAGGCTTAAAAAAAGGATATCTCTTCATGTATAATATGGTCCAGTTCCTGGGGTTTTCTTGGATCTTTGTCAACATGACTGTACGACTTTTCATACTTGGGGAAGGTAAATATATGGAGAGCATTAAACATACAGTATCTACTGTATATGAGAGTAGAAGAAGAAGATCACGAGAAGTACCTAAATATGCAGATAACCATATGAACATGTATAGGAATAACTGAATATTGATCATATTGCTGTCTCACCTAACAGATTCTTTCTACGATACTTTTCACACCATTGCTGATGTAATGTACTTCTGCCAGATGCTAGCAATCGCTGAGGTTATCAATCCTGCTCTGGGGTTGGTCAAAACTGGTGTGATGCCTGCCTTTATACAGGTATTAGCTTCAGATCATACTGAATCCTCAACTCATAATAGAATGTCTTAAACATGATGTTAAATGGAGTTTTTCTCAATACAGTTGATTCCGGTTAATCGGACCACATCGAGACGCGTTTATTTTGGTCTTAATAATCGGCTGGTCCGATTACACGAACATGCCCTATGCTATAATTTATGTAACATATTAAATGTTTATTAAATCTCTATTGTGCGATATTCACGTATGATATACACTTTTTGCCGAAACGCGGAGATGCAGATGGATCCAATAACCATAAAACTCGCTGACCCGCTTTGCATCCGCTCTAAGTGGCGACTTGTGGCTTCTTTTTCTTATTCACTCCCACGTTCTTTGGTCCGACTAAACTGAATTTTGGTCCAAATAAGCGAATAACATTACACGTATATAATAGGATTTTTTTGGGTACTTTAGGATTCGGTCCGAATAAGCGGCTGGTCCCATTAACTGGTGGTCCTATAAACTGGATTCGACTATACACCAAATTTGTCTATTTTCACTGCCAACAGGCGCATGGTTAATAATGCAATGAAAGGTGTTTACATGTGAATCACAATCAAATTGATTGAGTTTGATAATACTTTATTAATCTGTTAAATATTATTCTGATCAAATTAGAGAGAGTGGGTTATTACGGTTAGGTTGATATAGTTTGTAGCAGTCCAGGTTTCTGCATAAGAAGGAAATTGTAGCTGACTGTCAATGTGAGGAAATGTAATGGGTAGCGTGACAACAAATTTCCTTCTGCTAAGTGCTTGGAAATGGTCCGGTGGAGAGAGTGTATCTAAGAGGGTGTAGTGAAGGTGCCACTTGGGTCTGGATGTTGAACAAACAAAACTGTGGGAGTGGCTAGTGCTTGTCGACGGATCAAACAATCCTAATTACTGGTGGTCTGTCTGTGTTGTCTGGAAACTAGATGGTTGACAGTTAGTTGAACTGACCATTCTGCTTTCCCTGTCCAATGAAAATTACATTTTTGTGAAGTTGCTGGGAATAAGACACTACTTGAAAATGCAGATGATCGTGAACATGCACCATTGGAGGGTTAAACTCTGTGATGGACTGTGCTAAAAAGCTTGTAAGAAAGGTTTCGTTATAGTCCTGACTGGAAAATACTGCGGTCAAAGCTATCTGCCCCCAAATCACAAGTATGCAAATATTACGTGATACAGTGGTAATTATGTAATGTACACATACATGTTAAGCATTACATGATACAGCATATTATATTAATAAATAGGTTTACTAATGCGTAGCTCAAAGTCTAATTTAAAATTCATCTACTGTCTCTAATTACTCATTATGTCCCCTTTAACATAAATCAAAAACACTAACATTAAAGCACAATTTACCAGCTATAATGTACATATGTGACAATACACTTGACTTCACATTTATGCCCCATTTATGTTTAACGGTCTTGAGTATTGTCCAGGTCTGCCTGAAGCTGTATACTGGTTTTATGGTTTCATCAGTTTTTCATTGATTCATTAGTAATTTTGTAAGATTTTATATATAGTAAAATACATGGTTTAAAAAAATGCTGAATATATATATATATATATATATGTATGTGAATACTATGGTAAAACTGTGGTGTTTATCGACTCTATAACAGGTGATGGGGAGGAATTTTGTCCTTTTTGTCATTTTTGGTAGTCTAGAGGAAATGCAGAACAAGCCCGTTGTTTTCTTCGTATTCTACATGTGGAGTACCATCGAGATATTTAGGTGAGCTTCATGGTGTCCTGTTTTTTGAAATCTGTTTTATTTTTGTGTCTTGCAAGTGTATGAAATATGTGAGTTTGTATGTAAACAAGCAGTTTAACCTAAGCACATCACTTTTTGAGGAATTTTACGTTCATCATTTCAGGACTTTTAGTGTACGTAATATTCAGTGGTGCCTGTAATGTTGACCACAAGTTTACCAATCATGCACACTCACTTAAGGATAATTTGCCCCAAAGACGCATGTCCTTGGAGTGTGGGAGGAAACTGGAGTACCCAGAATAAACTAATGCACTCCACACATGTCTAAGGTCAGGTGCAAACTGGGGATCTCTGGATCTTTGTGGCTACTATGATAATTGCTTGCCCCACTGTAGTATTCCCAGTATGTATGTCTGTGTAGTGTATATACACGAGTACAATCTTAACATGGCTGCTAATTTTAGAGCATGTGAGCCCAGAATCATCAACCAGATACTGAAAAGACATTCAGGTGAAACTGATTAAAATACTTTATCATACCTTTTGTTTTTTAATGTTAGGTACCCATTCTACATGCTGGCCTGCATTGACACAGAGTGGAAGACACTAACTTGGCTCCGTTACACTATTTGGATTCCCTTATATCCACTTGGTGTGCTGGCTGAGGGTGAGTATAGTAATGGATTCAAACTATGCAATTTTAATCTAATTTAATCTGGGAAATGCTTTGTATATCATTTAGAGGGGCCATATGTTATATCATGCCAGCATAATCTTGTGGTAGCTACTTTTTATGAATTACAATGTTTAAACCAAAGTTAAACTTGGATGCAAAGACTTGTACATGTGCGCTGGAGTGGGAGGGCTTAAATATTGGAACGAAATGTTTGGAAATAGCTACCCTAACATGGGAAGTGGGGGGGTGTAGGTGAAAGGCAAGACGCTGCTTAGAATGGCATCTACTTGCGCCACACTGATACATTTACATTTATGTCATTTAGCAGACGCTCTTATCCAGAGCGACTTACAATTCATACAGTCTTACAATCCAAGCAACATCTGTGGGTTAAGGGCCTTTCTCAGGGACCCAACTGTGGTAGCATGGCAGAGGTGGGATTTGAACCCTGGACCTTATGGTCCATAGTCCAGTACCTTAACCACAAGGCAACCACAGTCCCACAATCATTCAGCATGACTTCTGGTTTCTAAGATTGCAGCAGCTATTGGTTTAAAAGGAGGGTTAAGGGATTCAAACTTTTTTTTTTCTGTTTCACCACCAGCTGTGGCAGTCATTCAGTCGATCTCAATCTTTGATGAGACAAAGTTCCTAAGCATTCCCTTACCACAAGCCCTTGGTTCCTCATTAAGTTTCTCCTACATCCTGTACCTGTACCTGCTGCTAATGTTCCTAGGTGAGTCTTTCCTTTTAATGCCCATGATTTGAAATGCAACTGTAATGATTTGAGCTGTAAACAAAACTCTGAACTGTATATTACTGCTTGGCATTACAGGACTATTTGTTAACTTCAGCCACCTCTACAAGCAAAGGAGGAGACGGTTCAGAGTAAAAAAGAGAAAAGCCAACTGAAATGCTTTATATAGGACTACCCGCATTAATCATCCTGCTTTACACGCCACCATCTTCATTCCCCCTCTATTCCTCCACTGTCTCACAGAGGCGGAGACCTTACTGAATGCTGAAATGTTCAGACTTGATACGATGTTGAAAGTATTTCTAATGATTATTCTGTTATTAGATGTATGTTTTGGCAGGTTTTCATGTTGAGTAACAAGAATGATTGAAATGAGAAATTCAGAATGCAGTTCTCTTAAACTAGTAACGAGACCAAGATCCTCAGGGAGGGTAAATACTACCAGAAACCCACATGTGGGCAATGTTCTGCTGTGTTCATACACAGTATACACCAGTCAGCCATAACTTTTAAATTACCTCCTTGTGTGTACACTCACTGTCTGTTTTATCTGCTCTACTCCAATTAGTAGTCTGTCTGTTCCCATTTACCCTGTTCTTCCTTTCTCACAGATGGGCTACTATTTGGGTGGTGGATCATTCTCAGCACTGTAGTCACACTGACCTGGTGGTGGAGTTTTAGTGTGTTGAACTGCTACGAGTGGCTGAGACAGCAGTGCTGCTAGAGTTTTAAAATACCCTGCCCTCTCCCTGTGCACGCTATCAGACATGCCTGACTTGTTGGTTCCCCTAATAGAACTAAAGTCAGAGTCATAAGCTTATCTGCTGTTTCAGATTTTATTTTTAATCATCCTCTAATCATTCAGAGAAGCTCAGGACATTGTTAGCTGGATATTTCAGGTTGATGGACTATTCAGTCCAGCACCACTCTGGCTAATCCACTCGTACCAGCATAACAACACCACATTAGTGTCACTTCAGTCCTGAGAATGATCCAACATCCAAATACACTGCTCACAAAGATTATTGGACATTGAAATTTCCTTTTGAAATAACCTAATTATTGTGAGCCGTATGGCACCTTATTTGTGCTGTTCCTGATCATTAATGAACAGGGTGAAATGGTGGGTTGGGGTACGAAAGTATGCAGAAAAAGATTACAGAATGATTATAGTATGTCATTGGAGAACTACAGAGTGCATTGATATGGTAAGTGGAGCCGAACATATAGACAGTGAATAAATGAGGAGGAAGTTTTAATGGTTATGGCTAATCAGTGCGTGCTACTGAACAACAAACGTCTGATAATTAATTAAAATTAGTTGCATTGTCTCTCGTTAACGGTCACAATAATGTATTAACTAAATTACAATGTGCAAATGCTATGTACACACAGACAAATACTTGTCAAAATTGTTTTCAGGATTATTTAAAGGGTGTTATGTCAATAGAAAATTGATGCCATGAAAAATTGCTTCACATGAGTTTCATTGATTCGTACACAGATCAGCCATATCAATACCGCTGAAAGGTGAATAACACTGACAGGGAGTTGTACCCTGCCATACTGCAGAAAATGTTTAGGAATGGTTTGAGGAACATGAAAAAGGGCTCAGTGTCACATTGATTTCCATAGTCCATAAATCTCAGTCCGATAAGAGCATCTGTGCTGTACCTCACAGCCTCTAGGACTTAAAGGATTTGCTGCTATGTACAAGTGCCAGATACCAGGACACCAGCAGAGATCTTATGAAGTCCATACCTCAATAACACAAGGAGACCCAAAACCATATGAGGCAGGTTCTTCAACTGTAAGGCTGATTGGCGTGTAGTCCCAAGTCTTAACTTTCTTGAATTCCTACAACTTAAAAATGCAGTCTTAAAAACTCTAGGAATTACTATCATGTCATCAACCTCTTCAGCAGTGAAAATGCAAGAAAAAGGTTCTTCAAGGCTGATCCCAGAGGCAACGTGATGTACCCATCGTACATAGCTTTTCTCCTACATCCTGTCAGCTCCACTTGGTCCCCCTGAGAAGTCAGTGAGCATGGGAGTGATGAGGTGATCATAAGCTGCGTATTTGGAGTCTCCAGTACTAGCTAACTTGAGTTGCTGGGCAGCATGGGATAGCTGAAATGCAGCATCTGGGTGGGCGGAGTCAGGCAGCAAGGTGCACTCCCTTTCCAGAAGGTCAGCCACACCTTTCAACAGCTCCCAGAAACCAAAAGCCAAAGCAGCCTTCTTCAACCGATTTAACTCCTATATTATAAATAAAAAGCAGCAGGTCAAACCTTATCATTAATAATAAATACTTAATCCAGGTTTGTATAATACAACAATGTGTAATTCACCTTATAGAAGGTTTGTGTTTTCTCTGGAAGTTTTCTTGCATTTCGAAGGATTTTCTGCACATCAGTCTATGGCAAAAAGAAATGATTTAGAATTGCATTATGTGCATTTAGTGCCCCTTTTGGTCTTACAAGTCAGCATCCTGAATCTGTGAGACATCCCTATATGATTGAGACATGGCCTAAAATACCTGCAGTCCACTGGCTTTGATCCACACTGTGACATTCTGAGCATAGCTGCGCTTGGATTTGGGTAGGACAGGAAATGGGCTTTTGCTGTCATCCTCCCCATAAGGATTCTCTGGAGCATCTAAAAGGTGAAAGAATGTAGAATATGATGTTACTCAGAAAAAATGATAATAGTCCTGTGTGTCAACAGGCATAGTCAGGTGGCCAAAGGCATGTATAACACGAAGCACAGAATCCAATTGTAAATTCAGAACACACACACCCACCAGACCATTATAAAACAGAATACTTGCTAAGCTCATTATTAATTATAATTAATTATTAATTCATTAAAACTATCACAAAAACTAATGTATTTTCAGTAAAGATAGCATTAAGCCTAGAACTTAATTACTGAAAATATACTACTGTATATAAAATGTTTACAAAAAATTTAGTATATATTATTTAGTTTATAGAATTTAAGTGACAAACGGAAGTTATATTAAATTAAGCAGCACCTGAGTCATATACACTGCTTACCGGTAAAGTGAATAATATTGACAGATCTGGGCAATTTTGGGAAACCTTGGGTCATGGCATTCCTGTGGCTGTTACTTTGACACATACTATCTACCCAACACTGATACAAATACACCCCTTCTTGACAATGGTATACTGTAAGAGCAGTGGCTTTTTTCAGCAAGATAATGCACACTGCAAAAAAATTATCAGGAGGTGTTTAAGAAATTGTATAAAGAGAATAACTTGGTCTCTCGATTCCCCAGATCTCAATCTGATCAAGCATCTGTAGGAAGTGCTGTACAAACAAGTCCAATCCAAAGGAGGCCCAGCCTTGCAACTTATAGGACTTATGTGATCTTCTGTATTGAAGCCAGATACCACATGACACCTTATGGGTAAGAGTTTTAGCAGCAAGGCATTGAAGACCTACACACTATTAGGAAAGCGGGTTTAATGTTATGGCCAGTTGGTGCGTGAGGTTTAAACTCAGTGGAACCACCTGTAATCAAAGTAAGAACCCAGTGTTAAAATTTAAATTGCCATGCCTTATCACAAGACAAGTTGCTTCCTACCTGAGATGGGTCCAAGCCGAGATATTTTTCCCAGCCATGGCAGAGGAATCAGACCAGGCTCAAAAATCGACATCATCAGATTTGACTTCTTTTTACTGTCTGCCTGAGAGTAGAGCATTCCATACCACTCAGACCTAATAGAATAAAAAAAAAATCATGATTTAATACAAACAGCATCACTAGCACATAATTTTAACTGTAATGTAGTGTTTTTACCCAAGCTCTACTAGTGCCACCATGCCTTCCACTTTCAGACTGCCATGCAAGAGGACACAAAAATTGGGGCTTTTCCCTGCCATCTGATTAGTTGAGGGCTCCTCTTCCATTTCATCAGTAGCTGTTGTTCCCACTTCTTCTGCTTCTGTGAATCAACTCAAAGAGAAATAATTTCCATTTTGTCTTCATAAACGCAAAAGACGATAAACAAAGAGTCTGACAATGGAGTACCTTTATTTACAGCTATAGGAAGGACAAGGTGTCTGGAAAGAACTGGAGGACTGGCAATATCTCCAATCTCAATAAAGCCCACAATTTCCAACTCTGAAACAAAAATACAAGCATTCAGAAAACTTGTCACATGGTGAAATCAGGTTGAAAAATATTAGCACTACCAACACTGTTTAAATAAAATAATTCAAATAAAACATTTAGATTCAAATAATTAAAAAAATGATTGATTAAAAATATTGACATTATAAAACAATTGCAATTAGACACTAGAATTATACTACTAGTAACAAGACTACCTATACGTTTACTAGTTATGAGTAATCAATGTCCTTTTTTTTAATCAAAATATACTGCTCACAAATATTGGAGGATATTTTGTCATTTTAAAATATCCCCTACTTTTGTGAGCAGTGTATAATTATTATTTATACAATATTATTATTATACAGTTAGTGACTACTAACACAAAGGCTACAGATTTTCCAGATACCTCTCTGTACAACGGAATATGAACTGTAACCCATGATACCGTGTTCGAACTGGTAAGGTTCATGAACATCCAGCTGTTATGTTTAAATCGTTTAAGCTTTCATCATAACTACAAAGTGTGCCATCACTGACCTTCACAGTAATAACACTTTTAATGTATGTTATTCAACTGCTATGATTACAACTGAACAGAGTCTTTTTTGTTCAGAGCACAATATACAGGGAGCTTCAGTGTTATGCCAGCATGAGTATTTGCTGTTCTCAAGCTATTTTATGTTAAATTTACATATACTCATGTTGATGGTTCTGTGGTTCAACTACATGTCTTTGCACACCAACTCAAAATAATATGTGCTCTTTTGTTTTAAAGATACATAAAGATAAAAAGAGGCATTTCTGAGGTGGAGATGCACAAACTGCAATTTTCTTGGCCAATTCCCAATTTCATGAAAAAAACAAAACAAAACAAAAAAAAAACCACAGTCGATTCCGGTTAATCAGACCACATTGGGACGCGATCATTAAACGAACATGCCCCATGTTACAAGATGGGACGTGTATGTAACATATTAAATGTTTATTAAACCCTTATTGTGCGATTTACACGTATAGCGAACACACAAATGAGAACTACTGTTGCTTACAAACTTGCAAACAAGTTATTCAAAACGATCTACACAATGTATAGGTACTCAGCATGCAAAGCATAATACTGTAAAAAACAAGTTCTTACTAAATTCCAGTCAACGT
>JAVSBV010000103.1:3488479-3514813 GCA_033117975.1 Parotocinclus spilosoma
CATTAGACACGTGACAGTGCTTAACGAATATTGCAATTTTCTTGCAAACAGTACGTGATACAGATATAATGAAAACATATTTGTGTTCAGCATGTTAAAATCTACTTGTTTCTCAAAAAATTTTAGAGGAAACAAAATGTTCATACAAATTTGTTAACCAGTGTAATTAGTGCTAAAGGTATTATAATCAACAAAACCACAAGGGTGCCCAAATTTATGCACCTGCCTAATTTTGTTTAAATAATTTTTGCACCCTTTTTGTAAATCGTATAAACTTTATTTCACTTCTTAAATATCACTGTGTTCGTGTGTATATTTAATTGAAATCACTGATCTGAACAACCAATAATTTAAAGAAAAATCATGGAAATTATTGGGGGTGCCCAAACGTTTTCATACACTATATGGTACGATTTGTGGATACCACTTCTAGTTAGTATTATTTGTTATTTCAGCCACACTTTAACCTGCTAACAGGTTCATAATTTGAAATATACTAGCAGAGAATTTTAATAAACCAGTGGCAATGTAAAAGGTTATACTAATTACCTCAGTGGTTCTCAGTATGGAAGTTGAATAGGTTTCCACCTCCCCAGAGGAATGGTTTACCACGATTGATGGAGAAATATGCTTACTTCAGCCTTGTCTTTAACTTCATCCGACCCCTGAAATTTATTGAAGTAGCAACTGTGAATCTGGGTTTTTTATTCATGTTCTATTTGATAATTCCAAATTTAACTTTAACTTCATTTATGAGAATGGGAATTTTTATTCAGCATAAAATTGTACTGTAGGCAGGCACATGTTACTTAAAGTTTCTCTCTCTTGTTTGTAGGAAGTGGCATAGGAGAGGAGTTCTCCAACACTGAGAGAGAATGAGATGTTTCACTTTGTGAAGATACTCTTTACACCCCTTTACAATTTGGGGGGAATCTTCAAACATTATCATCCTAAGAAGGAACTTGATTCCCCATAGAAAACACGATGTATCTGACTCGGAGAAAGAGGCTTCAGCTGAGCCGGATTATATTTCTCTTAGCTGGGGTTTTGCTTTGTTGTATTTACCAACTGACAGTTAGAACCAGAATACCAGGGCCATGGCCAGAACCACAGATCGGAGAAGATTCAGGAGCTGACCATAAAGATACAGAAGAACTGGTGGAGGAGCCAAGACCAGTAGCTAAGTTGACAACCACTGCTGTGGAGGTGGAGGTCCCAACTCATACAGATCAGGTACATGTACCAGGGATGACCAATACGACCACCACTCTGAACACAGAAACAGCTGAAACAACAGCACTGCGTCCAGTGACCACCACAAACAGGACAGTTGTTCGCTGTATCTATGTGGACCCAGACCTTCCAAAGGCCACGCCAGCTCCAGCGCCGGCACCGGAACCCACACATGCTACACCCACTACCACAATTGCGAGCCCTGCAGAGCCCCCTCACATAAAGGGAGAATACCCTCAGGACATCTTTTCTATTGAGGAACGACGGAAAGGCTGGGTGATTTTACACATCTTTGGGATGATATACATGTTTGTTTCTTTGGCCATTGTGTGTGATGAGTTCTTTGTGCCTACTCTTGGCGTCATTACAACAAAGTTAGAGATCTCAGATGATGTTGCTGGAGCAACGTTCATGGCTGCTGGAGGATCTGCCCCAGAGCTCTTTACTTCCTTGATTGGTGTCTTCATTTCACACAGTAATGTGGGTATTGGAACCATTGTGGGGTCAGCTGTATTTAACATTCTGTTTGTGATAGGAATGTGTGCTTTGTTCTCCCGGGAGATGCTCCACCTCACATGGTGGCCTCTCTTTAGAGATGTGTCCTTTTACATCTTAGATCTCATCATGCTCATCATATTTTTCCTGGACAATACCATCATGTGGTGGGAGAGCATACTGTTGGTGGCAGGCTATGCAATTTATGTCTTCTTCATGAAATACAACGTGCAGATAGAGCGTGCATTTAAGAATCAACTACGGAAACACAAGAATGTCATCAAAGTCATCCCAATTGAGGAGCCTGAGAAGGTACATTTTCTTTGTTTGTCCCTTTTGTAGGATGTGCTAAAGCACTTAAGTGACTTTAGAATTCACACTAACACAAACATAGCCTGTTAAGTTACTGCATTGTGGCTGTCTTTTACATAATTTAGTGAGCCTTGAGCTGGGCTTAAGTTTATGTTTTAAACTCTGATTAGACTTTATGAGACAAACTATTTATGAGCAGTTCATGGTGTTGCAAGTGGTTATCACAGTTACCACACAGCTCCAGAGAGCACCAGTTCGTTTGTTCGTGTGTGTGTGTGTATGTGTGTGGAGGTTGCACGTCTTCCCCATGTCTGTATGGGTTTACTCTAAGTACTCAATTTTCCTTCCCAATTCCAAAGATGCATTAGGTAAACTGATCGCTCTAAATTTCCCCAAGTGTGAAGGTGTCTGATATTAACTGATATTAAAGTCACATTCAATAAATACATATATAATCAAACAATTATGAACACTTCAAAAAGCTGCAGGAATTAAATGTTTGTTTATTGTAAAAATGCTTGCCCGAAAAAAAAAAAATTCCAAACGTTTACTCTAATTCTATCTAACAGATCTGTTGATAGGGAATAACATGCTTTGCACAGACAGCAATGAAATCTGTTTGTCCTATGTTTATTCATTAAGCACACGTGTTTGTTAGCCTTTGATGAGACAAAATGAAAAGGATCTCTTGTGTTTGTGTGAGCGAGACCTCACTAATGAGTCGTCCTGCCATATGTGACACTGCTCATACAGGTTTACAGTGAGAATCCAATTAATATTAATGTAATGCTACTACAATGGCTAAAATTCTAATTTAAATTTGGTAAATATAATAATATTATTATATGTTTATATGCCCTGATTCTTATTTTCTTTCAACATAGGTGCTGTAATAAGCTATAGGGAAAATGTATGTTATGTTATGGCAACCTATCATATATTATGATATATGATATATATATATATATATATAATGTTATGATTAATGTTAATGTTAATGTTAATGTTAAAATATATATATATAATGTTATGGCAACCTATCATATATTATCTACACACATTCATGCAAACACACACACACAAACACACACACACACACACACACACACACACAGGTAGCAATGTCAGTTGCTGCAAAACGCATGCAGTTATTTAATAGGCAGATATGTTTCTAAATTACGGGTGTGTACTGATTAGACACTGGGTCTTGCCACAAGAGGGCATACAAGTGTGCCCTATAAACAGACTCTCAGAGGATACTTTTGGGTACTGTTAACTTGGCAAGAGATCATTGACTGCTATCATTGACTGCTAGAGGACATGGTGGTTGATGCATTTAAAGACATTTTGCACAGTAGATGGACTTTGAGAGTGGGCACATATTGAGGTTAAGAGAAGCAGGAAGGTCCTTTTGATTAATTTCCCACCATCTAGGCCGTTCTGCTACATACACAACTCCCACAGTTTTGCTGTTCACTATCCAGACACAAGTGGCACAGTCACTACACACCTCTGTGTCTCCCTGGTCCATTTCCTGGCACTTAGCAGAAGGACATTTGTTGTCAGTACCACCATTACTTTTTCTGCATCAATCCTGCCTTTGCTGTGGACCAGGACACTGCCAATGCTGCTGCGGTGATGATCTGGGGAGTGCAGCGATATGCCATATCCTGTGGCGACTTGTTACCTTTCATGGAAGGGCTTCCACTTGGCATTTTTCAGCAGGATAATGCACACCCACACACAGAATGTTGCAATATTGCAAGCATTCCAGGGACTACAGGTGACCATATTTATCACCAATGGAGCATTTACGGGACCAGCTGTGATGCCAGCTTTGGCAACCTATGAGTGTGTAGGATCTACCGACTCAGCTGCAACCTATGTTGTCAAGTGTGCCACATGATACCATGTTTGCCTCCATGCCCAACATTGTCTTACCTTGTACCCTGGCTAGAGCCAGTCTGAAAGGGTACTAGAGCCTCATTTCAATTGTACAGATTTCCACAATTATCCTCGCCTTTCTCTCTAATACTGTAAGCATGTACACATATAATTTAATTCATACATATAAAGTTTAATTTAAGTCCAACAAAGTTGGTGAATTTTGTCAGTGACTGTAGTTATACATTTTAATGGACAATGGTTTTAGTGGATATTCTTACCCAAAGCTACTTAAAACTGATACAGTTTTAAAAGGTACTTTCTCAAGGGTTCATCAGGTTCATATTTCAGTGCCTTAACCACTGTTCCACATTCCACAACCCCACATTGTTTATTAATTTGTGATTAACAGTTATTTATTCCAGAATGGAATGGTTTTTAAAACATTTACTGAAATAGTGCCATTGACACCATAACCCAAAATCTTTAAGTGATCAACGTATAGGCTGTTTAGGTTAGGTAAGTGTGATTGAAGCTTATACAGTGTTAGAGGAGGTAAGAAGGCTTACGAGGCTGTGAAGGCCTTGGATCTGAGTAGAACATAAGCTCACCTTTGTCTCAAATGATTATGGGGATTAATCCATAAAAAATAACAAATATGGGAAATTTAGATGTTTTGCCATGGATCATATTCAGAACAAATCCATCAAATTTTTTTGATATCGATTACTATACAGGATTGATGTAATTTATTTATTTATTTTACACATACAGCTTGGGTGAATACTTTAATTTTACATAAACGCTACACTGCACAGATCACCAGGAAAGTAACCTGCTGAATAAACAAAAGAATAATGGAATAATTGGAATAATTTAATGAAAACAAGTCCATGAATTACAAAGAAACACATAACAGGTACAAAGAACAGTCTACAGATATACAGATCACTATGCATAATCCATAATTTATTTAATTTGTTTACATTCATTCGTTTTAATATGAATGCCATCATAAGTCACTGAACAATCATTTATTGTCTTATTTGGAAAACCGGTGCCTAGCTGACGGCACAGGGTACAGGGTAGGAACTAACCTAGATAGGGCGCTAATCCATCACAGGGCACATACACAAATTCAGACACTACTTTGGAAACACCAGTTTACCTAGCACACTTCTTAGGAATGTGGGGGGAACCCGGAGTATCCGAGGACTCTCAGGCGGAGCCCAGGAGCAGGATCGAATCATGGATCTCAGAGCTGTGATGCAGCAGTGTTAACAACCATGACACCTCACTGAATATCAGTTTAAGTAAACAAACATATGGTGTAGAGATGCTGGTGCCTTATGTCTCTGATTGTTGCTTTTTTTGTCACGAATCTGTGTTTTGAAAAATGAGATAACACAGTAAGCCATCTAATGAATGTTCATAATAAATATGGCTACTTAATCAAAAATATGGAAAACACTTTAAAATAAACTAAGTCTAAATAATTTTGTTTATAGAATTTATATAAAGTTTATAGTTTATAAATGTATAGTATCAAGCAAACAGCAGTACACACTAACCATATAAACTGAAAGTCAGAGGGGATTTAAATAGTAGATCTCTGTCTGAGATAGCCAGGTATAAATGAATGGTTGAATATAAAACAAATAACACCAAATATGTTCTCATGGAAATTGTCATAATCTATTGAAGACTAAATTTGTGATTTGTAAACTTCAACCAGAGGTGTATCAGTATCCATTTTTAATAATTTGGCTACATAAAGGTTGTACATTATTTTCTGCTAACAAAGATATTAAAGCTTAGTGCCAGGATCAGAGCTTTAGGGGCACTAAGCACCCAGTGAGTACAGATGTTTTTTTTAACTGAACATTGTAACCTTGTTTTCCTTCCCACACTTGTAAATGAGAACATTCTTACACTGCTCTTCTAGTTTGCAGTTTGCCATTTAATAACCATAACTACAACTTAAAAGTGTGTAATAACTACTAGAGGACCAGTGCTGTCACGGTCTTTCTTCCACAGCCACCACACCCACAGTTCCATCGATCATTTATAGGGGCACAAGAGGATAGAGAAGGTCAGGCATTAAGTGACTTCAAAAGTTCATCACATTTTGCACAAACTTGTGGAGTCCATGGCAGCACACACACACACACACACACACACACACACACACACACACACACACACACACACACACACACACACACACACACACATTGCTTTGGACACTCAAGAGAAAACAGAAGTGCACAGGGAAAACCCATACAGACATGGGGAAGAACATGCAAACATACTTACATTCCTAATGAATTGTGAAGGAATCCTGTGCTCCTTTTAGTTGATCAAGTTTAGTTTAATTTAGTAAAATTTAATGGTTGCATTTCAGTATATTAGGACATGTGAACATTCATTATCCTTACACAGAATTGCTTTTATTTTACACACTAAGATTCAATGGTTTGGAATCACTAGAAAGTTTCTTAATGTTTGAAAATAATTTATTATTTATTCCAAATTGAACTGATTATATAGTATAGTCAATACACTATATCAATCAATAAAATAATAAAATAGATCAAAGTTCTCTCTGTTTGCAATTCCCAGTTGTGTCATTAACTTAAATGCCGTTTATCACATAGACTATTATGTACTTAATTTATTTTGCAGTTGTGTATTTCAACTACTTTTCCGTGTTCTTGTTTGATTTATTTGTCCTTTCCTCTTTTTAAATTAAATCCTTCATTATGATTTCTTTCAATTTTGGAAGTATGATTCATGTATAGAGCTTAATTTTAAAAACAATGGGCTGAAATGGGCTGAAATGTTTCAAGAAAAATTTGGTTTATTATGAACAATTTAAAGAATCAGAAATATCCCCAAACCTGACATTTTGCCTGTGTGGAGTCTGCAGGTCCTCTCATGTTCATGTGGGTTTACTCCGGGTACTTTGGTTTAATCCCAAAGACATGCATTAGTTTAATAAATTATGCTAAACTGGCCTTATCTGAGTATGTAGATCTTATTTCAATATATCCTTGTGTGTTGATATTACCTTGTGTATTATATTGTTAAATAGTCATCAATGCTGCAAGTGATGTTAATTTACAACTAAATAAACAAACAAATGTGCAGGGTGAGTCAAAAGTCACAGGACACTCAGTGAGTCAGGCTGCCAAAACCATAAGGTTTCTTCATCAGAAGTGGTCCTCGGACATCAGAATCATTAGTTCCATCTTCAGTTATCTGTGGCGAACAACAAAGTTTCGAAATTGCTGTGTTCATAACTTTTGAACCACAAAAGATATTGCATATCTGATTGTGGTAATCGATTTTTGAGACAGTTCTGGTCTTCTTTCATATGCTACAAGATCCATGACCATGCTACAATGTTTCCCATTGTAAAAACTTGCTGTTGATCCAATATGGTGCCTTTCAAGATGGCGACCATGTTCCGTACATAGCCTAAAAGATATAGCCCCCTCACCTGTTACTTGCCAGGGTATTCAGATATGTCAGATAGGTCATTTTCCCTCCTGTTTCTGAAATAAAAGCGTGTCCTTTTTCTTTCGACTCACAGTGTAGAGCTGAACTTTAGAAATGCTAAATGCAACATAAGGAAGTACAAGTTCTTGATTATACATTTTAGTAGATCTTATACATTTTCAAAAGTTACTGTAATATAAATGTGCATTTATTGCCCTAATGACATGAAATGTCATATGACAGAACTGTCATAAGTGAATGCCATGTTTTGTTGAGTTGAAACTACAGTGGGACCTTAGTTTTTGACCATCTCAGAACTTGTTGAAGAACAGTAGAAAAATTTGTCTCATTCGTCATTTGTTTGGTACTCTGCAAACTTGCTTAAACTTGTATTACTTGTTTCAGCAGAAAAACAATTCATGATTCACAATCACAATTCAGTAAACAGTGATTCAGATTCACAACTGCCCACAGTTAGTTAAGACCTCCACTGTGTTTATCTTGTTTTTAAAATGTTTATATCTACAATACTGTATTCTGCCAATGCAAATGATTCCCCATGGGTCCTAAAATGGTTAGTAATGACAGCCAATCGAAAGAAAAAAGAGCAAACAAATCCTCTTGGCTTTTAGGCTGAGAAGTCCGCATTTTGCTGCTAGCACCTTGGGTTTAATAGAGTAAGTGTTTTTTGCTTTTACTTTCCATTTTCAATTAATTACTTATTAAATTACATGAGATTTGTCAATACTTTATTATAAAATAAACATTGTGTTAACACTTTTAGCCAACTGTAGGTTAATGTAAGTGTTAATATGTAATATTAAACTAATTAGTCTTTAGTCCATTAGGCACATACTCACACCCAGAAACTCACTCATGCAGGGACACATTTTTCAAAATTAACACACTGCTTTGTGATTCCAAACTTTTGAACGCTAGTGTAATATGGAGATTAGAAAATATTCCCTTTTCAGTCTACTGTCATGTTTAAAATCATTGTCTCTCACAGGAAAATGGGACATCAGTTGATGACAATCCCCCTGCTGAACCAGAGGACAATAATCGATTAAAGGTAGTGAAGTAATCTACAATATTAACAACTAAACATGGATTCAGTAAATCAAAACACACAAAAGAGGCATCTGTATTACATGTAATGAGTTTCACATGTCCTATCATATTATTATGGTATTTATAATCTTATTTTAACAGTTGGAACTGTAAGGCTCAAAGAAATAGTTGACAAATATTTATGGCATTTGTGAATGTATTTATATTATATGTGTTTTGACATAATATATTGAGTATCTGCAACTCTCTTTACAGATAAAGCCTACACTACAACGAGGGGGCAGCTCAGCATCTTTACATAACAGTAACCTGAGAAACACAATTTTTCAGCTGATGATTCATACACTGGATCCTCTGGGTGAGGGTAAGAGCACTTCAGTGCTATATCCCTTCATAAAAAAGCCAAGTGACATACACTGTGTAAGTCACTGTCCTTGACTGCACCCTTTAAATAACATTATAACTAATAAGCTCCTAATCATGATGCATGATTGGTGATATGGTAATTTAGAATGTCTGGAAGGACTTTGGAAGGTCACGTCATCTAAAGATGTAAAATATGCTACAAAGTTAAATAATATAGCATTCTCAGTCTCAGAATAATTATAAGCAATATAAAGAACATAAACATCCATTTGCTGCCCAATAACACTTTAGTACTTTATATCTGAGAGGTTTATAAATAACAGTGGGCAGTGGTTAGAGATCCCCATTTCGATTTCTAGACTGGACTGTGTAGTTGGTTGTTCTCTTTGTTCCTGTGTGGTTTTTCTCCCAGTACTCAGGTTTTTTCCCACATTCCAAAGACATGAGATACGTCATGTTGTATCTCTAAAGTATCCCTGTGTAACCATGTGATGGATTGACACCTTGTTTAGGTTTGGTTTCTGACTTGTGTCCTGTGCAGTTCAGTTAGGCTCTTGCTCCCTATGACTCTGAATTGGATCCAGCAAGTATGAAAAGAATGACTGAATAAATAACTGTTTACTTTGTGTACTGGGCATTTGGAAATGGACAATTGAATCTGATGCATTTTGAACAATGAATATAGACGTATGCACAGCATAAATGCCCCGTTCGCATATATGTCTGTGGCTGATAATGTTTTTATTCCTATTATGAATTTATTAAATTACATTTATAAACCCATATATAACCTTATTGTAGCACAGTAGCTATGATGACATATGTAACAGAGAAGCGTTAGGTTTTATTAAAGACAACATTGTATTAAACATGTGGCATCAGCATGAGCAAACTGAATGCTGTGCAATGTTAGTATTGCACTCCATATAAGCACCGAGATGATGACAAATTGCTAAGACTAAGGTGAATTACATGCGTTGGCACTTAACAATGCATCTGCACTCAAAAGCATGAAAACCGTAAGTGGATTGTTTGACAATTTTACAAACTCAAGTGCATTACATAAGAATTGTATTATTTATTTATAATTATTCATGCCTGTACAGAAGGTTCCTACTATTTTTGATCTACCCTGGCTTCTATAATTGGGTCTGCCTTCGAAGCACCCAGTTACATATATTCATACTTGGTTTAAATTTTTTAATACACAATCATTACTGTAATACAGGTATGCAATAAATCATATTGTACAGAAACGAAAGCACATTTTTTTTATAAATACCTATCCAAAAACATTTCTATATATTTGGTACTTCATTCCTAACATGTCTTTGCAATTTCGGAGGAAAGCCAGAAGAAAGTCATAGAGGAATATCTGGAGAAAAACCATGCAGACATGGGGAGAACAAAGGTGAAATTTTGGCCAATATTAAACTGGAGATCTTTGGAGCTGTCAGGCAATGACCTTAACCACTTGAACTATCATGCCATTCTACAACCTCCACAGCCATTCCTAAAAATCCAGTACAGCTTTACATCTAAACAGTTTACTAACACAATTTAATACAATGTGATATATTAGACTAAATATGCTGCATGGCTGTATGATACTCAGCATTTGCATCAACATATTCAATATAATCATCTTTTACTTTAATGCACAAACAACAAACTGGTGGTTGTTTGTCTGCCATTCCTATTTTTTTGCAATTTAGAAGTTTAAAAGTTTAGAACTTTTTATTAAATTAATTAAGCACAAAGACCTTTTAGATATAAACACAGAATTATCTCCCTGATTGATAAATAAATCTGAAATAAATTTTCCTGAATGCTGCCAGATTAGAATGTTTCCTGTTAAAAAAAAAAAACTCCTAGACACTCAACTCAACTGTAGTGCAAGTTTTAACAAATTTTGCATGTTATTTTTTAGTTTGGTTTTAACCGGTATCCTTTGTTCTATGCATTTAGGTTTCTTGCAAATTAAGGTATATATTAATGAGTTTCAATTATATAGGTTATTATAAGTAGAACTATAATAACACAGTAAAAGATTCAGTATTTACTTGGATTAAAGTAACTGGAAAAATAAGTGTAAATAATCAGAAACATATGATTTTAGGGAGTCTCTTTGTCCTTACCTAGTAAGTAAAATGGATTAGCAAAACGCTCCAAGCGAAGGTAACACTAAGTCCAGATTGCTACTAAGCAGATAAATGCCTCACTCACTCTGGAGTGATGATTGAATCAGTTGAAGGAGCAGGTATGCAAAATACTCACAGGAATACTCATGGCTCTCTGCCATTTTACCTTGTTGTGGCATTGTGCCAAGAAGCACACTAGGCAATTCATTATACTAAACAGAACAAAAAAAAGACTATTCTAATTCTAAGTATATTATTAAATAATGTACATGTGTTTTCTTAACCCCCAATATTGCATGATATGATATTATAATTGCTTAAATATGACTACAGAAAACAGTAAATGTATAATGTTAAACCATAAATATGATTATTGCCAGAATATTCTATTGCTTAAGCTCAGCAGGGTTAGACAGTGTACACCCAGTGCGTGTTTGATCTGATCTCAATTGAAGCAGACCCAGGGCTCAGCAGTAGTGGAATAAGCAGCGTTATGGGTGTTCTCTATCCAATGACCTTCAGTCTGACCTCTGGGAGTGAGGCTGCATCTGCATGGTCCCTGCTCAAGCTGCCAGTACTGCTCCAGCTTAATAAGCTGCTTTTGATTGAGCTCATAAAAGCTGGCTGACAGCCAGCCTCCAGCAACCCAATCCCTTTATCCGGACAGGGCTGTCTCTTATTCACAAACTACACATACTGCACACTTGCAGCATAGCATTTCATATGATCCATATTAACTTTAATGGTTTGTCTGTATTAATGTATTTAAAATAGGGTTACTAAAATGTCATGCTGGGAATAACTTCAGGCAATGCACCCAGCGTTTGAATATTGTGTTAATATGCAGAGTTACACGGGTGATTTTATGATTTAAGTAACACCAATGCCCTGTCATTGACCATGGTAAACCTGGGATGTGATCCTGAATCCTGGTATAGGACACACCATCATCTGTAATTGTAACCCCATAGCATGGTTTTAATGTTTCTGAGGTGATAAGCGACCTTGTAGAGTCATTCTTTTCCTTATGAACTTTGGCTCACTATATGAGATGAAATTATATTGTGAATAGAAATATGTAACTACTTTGTAAGTCCTTGTATGTTCATTTAAAATCAATCTCTACTCATTAGAGTCAGTGATCAATGGTGGTGCAAATCCCAGCTGTTCGTTAGGAAGTAAAGGTAAGATGCTGGGGATGTTTACATGTGCCTGTTGTGTTGTGGCTGCCCATCTGTTTTGTGACAGGCCAACTGTGTCCATATGTGGCATTAAATAAGGACCTGTACCTGTGTTTCGAGTGTATGTGAGGTTTGTGTATTCAGTGTCATGGAATCAAAACAGTATTTACAACCCAAATTAAAAAAGAAATTAGATCACAATTTGACATGCAAATAAAAAGCAGTATTTGAATTTGACTACTATTTCATTGCAGACAGTATGAAGCCAATATATTTCATGTGTTTTGTCTGGTCAACTTTATTTCATTTGTTAATAAACATGCATGCATGCATTTCAGGCATGCAACACATTCCGAAAAAGGAATTTTAACACTTAAAATAGATTTTGCCTACAAGGATACCAAGCAGTGGAGAGTGTCTGGTGCTATTTTGTATAGTTCTTCCTGAAAACATATCTTAAGGTGTGCAACTGTACAGGGTCGTCATCAATTTTGGTTCAACATGCTCTACACGTTCTCTACTGCAAAATGCATATAGCAGGTGGTTTTTACATTGTCTTGTTGAAAATTGCAAGGAGGTCCTGGAAAAAAATAAGTCCTCTTTAAGGCAGCATATGTTACCTTAAAGATCTCCATGTACTTTTCTGTATTAATGCTGCCATCACATAAGTGTAATTTTACATTTACATTTACAGTATTTAGCAGACACCCTTATCCAGAGCAACTCACTAAAGTGCTTTAAGACATCAGTAACATAAAATATTCTTAATAATCAGGAATATAAACAAGAATACACTTCTGAAACTGTAAAGGTAAACTGTAAACTGTAAAGACAAAGGTGGGGGGGTTTAGTTGAGGTAAGCGTGGAATAAAAGGGTCTTTAAACGGCGTATGAAGATAGCCAGAAACTCAGCTGTTTGAACATTGAGGGGTTAATTTCACCACTTAGGAGTCAAAACAAAGAAGAGTCTAAATGGATGCCTTCCTTGTCCAATCAGAGACGGGGGGACCAGTCGAGCAGTGCTAGAGGACCGGAGTGAGCGAAGTGCAGTGCGTGGTATAATAAGTGCTGCAAGGTAGGAGGGTGCAGGCCCATTTTTAGCTTTGTAAGCAAGCATCAGAGTCTTAAATTTGATGCGAGCAGCTACAGGGAGCCAGTGGAGAGATCGGAGCAGTGGTGTAGTGTGTGTAAACTTGGGAACATTGAACACAAGTCTTGCAGCCTCATACCATAACAGACCCTGGATTTTCTACTGATAACAGTCTAGACGATCCATTTTATATTTGGTTAAGATCAGCTATTAATGAATGACAGTTGAAATGCCATCTGAGAGATCGAAGATCACAGATCTTCAGTTTAGCCTGGCACCATGCACACTGAATTTCCTCCAGATTTTTTGAATCATTTAATGATATTGTGCATTGTAGAGGGAAAAATGTGCAAATCTCTTCCAAGAGATGCCAATAGTTTTTTCACACATTTGTTGACAATCATCTGCTAATATTTGCTCTTCAAAGGCTCAGCCTTTATTGGATGTGGCTTTTGTACAGTATCATAACAAAGCATTATTCCAATCGCCTGTTGGTGTCACCTGTTTAAAATCAGATCAGTATTTAATTTTTACCTCATTACTTTCCATAAATTACCACTTTCCCATACTTTATGGTATGTATTGCAGACCTAGAGATTAACACGTTTAGTAACCAGTAAAAAAAATTGACCAGACAAAATCTGAAATATCTCAAGAAATAGCATACTGACTGCAATTAACTAAGACCAAAGTAAACCAAATGTAAGACACACTGGGGTTTTTTTATTTGCATTTTCCATGCTGTCCCAAGTCAGGTCAAGAGTTAAAAAAGAGTTGAAATGAACAAAAGGGCTGTTTTAAAATAAACAGCATAGATAATCTGTTACTGTATGTGGATAACATGGGAATATTTAATTACTATTTTATTGTGCAGTGAGTTGTTGTAAAGTAAACATTTTGCAAGCAGACCTGTCTATGTATCGCTAACTTTTGCCCAAAGTCACAGATAGAGTTGGCCAAAAACCCTTCACTTCCTGTTTATAAAGCTAAACTTTTTAGTGACAATAGATCTAATCATTAAGCTGTTAAAATGGAAAGCAGACAGGATCTTATTTCAAATGATCTCTGCCAACATAGTATGTACAGATAGTGGGGTACAATTCCAGTATTTTAATAAATGTCCTAAAATAACCTTATATTAAGATACATTTTCGTATGCACATAGTGATTAAATGCTGTCATCCCCAAAAAATAGGTACCTTTGGTAAAAATAGGTATGAAGGTTATATGAAGTGTTTGTGAATAATTTGATTTTTCCTAAATGATTAAATACTGCTGGCCATTAAAGCTTAATAGGAAATACAGGGTGCAAGGCAGGAAGCAACCCTAGACAGGACACCTGAACATAGCAGAACACGTATACACACATACCCACTGACTGGAACCCTAGAGATGCCAATCTACTCAATGTATATACTGTATTTGGAATATGGAAGAAATCCAGAGTATGCATGCAAATTCCTAGATAGCACCCGGACTGGGTGGCAACAGTGCTGCCTACTGCACTACCATGCTACTTTAAATCTAAACATTAATTAAAATAATTATGTCTTAATAAATTTAGCACAACCATTGGTATCACTTGGGCATCTCTATAAATTCTAATCAGCTAAATGCAAGCAAAACGTTTACATTTTCCCAATTTTGTTTTTAACACTGAATTATTGGGGCAAAACAAACATCAGATTTATGACATCATTATCTGTGCTGTCTGTTTTATTCAGCTTTTTTATGAACCAAAAAGCTCTACACGCCTAGGCCTGACCGTATATTTTACTTCTTCTGGTTTACAGTGAAGTTTAAAGAAAAGGCTCAGATTTTGAACAACATGGCCAGGGGGAAGGTAGAGGGCAAACACAAGGAAAAATCGGGTGAAGGTGAGCTCTAGTATTACACCATGCCATCATAGAATGTAATACACAGTGTGTAATTACGGTTGTACAGAGGTTTGTTTACAGGTCAGCACTGCATTGGCCCAGCTCACAGGTGAGCTCTGCTGCTTATTCACACTGCTGCTTAATATGGTACATCCAGGAACAGCAGCATACCAGTGGGGACCTTGTTAGCAGTCTTGCACCATTGTGCTTTTTACAGAAGAAAATCCACATTCCAGTTGTTTAAAATGCCAGTGTTCATTTAATTTAGACCCGAGAGCTTAGATGCTATAATGATCAGGCTCAAATTTGTGAATTAAGCTTGAGTCTCCAGATCAGTTCGGATTATCTGCCACGCAGGCTATGGTGTGTGAACTACTTGATTATGTTGTTCAAAAAGAAGCCTTTATTGCTTCATATACGATCCTGTAACTAACAATCTTAAAAATGAGATTAATAAATGAGTGGAACAATTGCCATCCATTTGGATTAGTTTTGTCTTGAATTTGATCTTCACTGAAACTACACAGGTGCAGATGGTGCCACAGAGGAGTGCCAGGAATCCAAAGAGCCAGCAGGAAACCAGTCTAAGGAAACCGGTAGCAAGGAAAAGCCAGAGGGACAGGTGTGCCAATTTTGTCTTTTTTACCTGAGTGAAACTGAGGCATTAAAGTACTATGCCATATTATGCCATAAACCGGAAAAAGTCCCTTTACTAACACTATTTAACATATGCATCTTAGTACAGCAGTGGTTGTTATTTCGTTATTATTATATATAGTACATTATCCATGCAGACAATTGATCTGTCTTTTTGGAGAAGGAGATGAAGTCAACAGCAGGGGAAGGAGAGGGCTCAGAAGAATCAGAAGCATCTGACAACAGTGAGGATGACAGTGAAGAAGACAGCGATGAGGACAGTGACGATGATGAAGATGAAGAACACGAAGAAGGTGGTGTGGATGATGATGAGGATGAGGAAAATGAAGAACCTCTGTCTTTAGAGTGGCCAGATACCAGACGGAAACAAGCCACCTACCTGTTCCTGCTGCCAATTGTCTTCCCTTTGTGGCTCACTGTACCAGACGTCCGAAACCCAGTAAATATTAAACTGTGCACTTGTCAAAAAGCAGAAATTCTGAGAAATGCACTAGCTTTGACTTCTGTTGGTAGTTTTAGTTTCAAGTAATACTTCAACCAGAAAGTATGTAATCTAACAGGACATTTAAAAACATTTAAAAAAGCTTACACCGATCAGTCATTTAAATAACACACAGGCTGAATAGGAAGTAATGTTTATTATTTTGTTACAACAGCACATATTGAGCTCTGGGAACTATTAAGTGGTAAGCAAGGACCAATCCACAGTCCTACAGATTGTGCACCAATTGATGGAATAATACCAAATAAAACCAAAGGAAAAAGGCAAAAGTGTCAACAAGACCAGTAGTCAACAAGATCACAATGAAACCCAAGGTAGTTTTTAAGCAGCTAAAGGCCATTTGCACATTAGCTAATGTTAATGCTCACGAGTTCATAATCAGAATAATGGAAAAGCTGGTCAGACGAGTCCTGTATTCTAGCACATGTACACTGTTTACCTGAGGACGTGATCCCTGGGTTCAGCCTTTAATTTGACATGTGTAACACCTAAATAAACATCATTATGGACTAGGGGGTTTTACTATTCTCCGTTTAATGTAAACCAGTCTCTACCAAGTTTTATGAAATTACACAAAATATGCATGTTCTTAAAAGGTGATGGGGTAGACTAAAGCAACTGACGATGCCTGATTTAAATTTAGGGACTGTGGTAGCCTAATGGTTAAGAAACTAAGCTATGGACCATTAGGTCAAGGGTTCAAATCCCATTCATGCAAAACTGCCACTGTTGGGTCCTTGAGCAGGATTCGTAACCCAAAATCGTAAGAATATCAATTGTTAAAAAGTTGCACTGAATAAGTATCATAAACATGATGCTTAATTCTCTTTTATGTGTGTGTTTTACAGGCATCTAGGAAGTTCTTTGTCATCACGTTCCTGGGTTCCATAGTGTGGATTGCTATATTTTCCTATCTAATGGTGTGGTGGGCACATCAGGTGACTTTCAAAACCAACCCTATTTTCTTTCTAATTTATATTATTTGTAGATGTTAAACTTTTTGTCATGAACAACCATAAAATGTATCTAATATTATTGATGCATGACATATAATACTTTGTGTTTTTATTCTCGTAGGTGGGTGAGACTATTGGCATTTCAGAGGAGATAATGGGTCTCACCATTCTGGCGGCTGGTACGTCCATCCCCGACTTAATCACCAGTGTGATCGTGGCACGCAAAGGTCTGGGAGACATGGCTGTCTCTAGCTCTGTAGGCAGTAATATCTTTGATATCACTGTAGGGTAAGTCAAAACGGCTTTTACCAATAAGTGGTATAACCCCAAATCAGAATAAAAATTGGGACAGTATGGAATATAATGCATATAATAACACGTACATTGTTTCTTATATTTATTTAGACTTTAAGTTCATTACAGACAGTTTGAACCTGAAATATTTCATGTTTGTCGGGTCAATTTTATTTAATTCGTTTATAAACATCAATACCTGCTTTTTAGGCCTGCAACACATCCCAAAAAAAGTTGGGATGGGAAAAATGTAGAGCTAGTAATGAGGTAAAATAATAATTTATGAGATTTCAAACAGATTATGTTAACATGTGATTGTAATCATGATTTGGTACAAAAGCAGTATTCAGGAAAGGCTAAGTCTTTGATGAGCAAAGCTGGCCGAAGGATCTCCTGTTTATCACCAAATACATGAGAAAATTATTGAAATGTTTAAAAGAATGTACCTCAAAGAAAGATTTGCAAATTTCTTCCTCTACAGTACATAATATCATTAAACAATTGAAGGAATTTGGGGGGAATTTCAGTGCATAAAGGTCAATTGGACTAGCTTAAGCTGAACTCCCGTGATCTTTGAACCTCCAGAAGGCACTTTATGGAGAACCACCATTCAACAATGGTTGATAGAACAACATGGGCAAATCTTTGTCAAGCACTACCATTCGGAGTTCTATTCACAAATTCCAATTATTTAAAACATTTCAAAACAATTTGGGATTGAACTATGGAACAGAAGGACAGTTCAAGCCCCAGCACTGCTAAGCTGCCACTTTTGGGACTTTGAACATGACCCTTAACCCTCAATTCTTTGGCTTGTAAATAGTATCAACTGTGCTTTGCTCAAGATAACAACATCTGCTAAATGACTAAATGTAGTGTAAATGACATTATTTTATGTAATCTGAATTTGACTGAATTTAGTGCTTGAATGAATGTGCATGTTGCCTAATTTTAGCATAATGGATAAACTTAACCATCACATCTGACTCTGCAGAGGTTTGGGCAATGCTAATATTTGTACAATTTTAGAACTTAGTTGCAAATCAGGTGAATAGAGTTCATGAACTGTATTCTGTAGCACTCCAAGGGTCTTGAGGTTTTGTGATTTCACTTAAATGAGCAAAGGGCTTCTCTATACAGCTAATTGTACAATACAGCCACTGTATAATGGAACTATACTGCTTACAAAAATTAGGGGGTACCACAAAATTAAATATCCCCTATTTTTCGTGAGCAGGCTATATATAAATTAGTGTGCAAATGTTTTGGGTGTTCTATATTTTTCAGCAAATAGTCTGCTTCATCTTTATTTAAGTGGTCACAGCATTAGTTTACATTTACAACATTTAGCAGAAGACCTTATCCAGAGCGACTTACAATTATCAGTTCAATACAGGTTTACAATCCAAGCAATTGGGGGTTAAGGGCCTTGCTCAGGGACCCAACTGTCGTAGGGGATGGAATTTGAACCCTGGACCTTTTGGTGCATAGTCCAGTACCTTAACCACTAGGCCACCACAGAAGTTACCACAGTCTAGTTCTACAATGACACTGTAGTCCATCTGTTTCACTACATATTGTTAAGGTGAGCCTAGGGGTTCCCAACACAAATAATACCAAAGCAGAAAACAAAAACTAACCAAGGACTGTATAACAGGTAGTATTTACTTACAATAATAAAAAAGTGTAAATCAAAACAGTGGAAAAATAAAGAAAATGCACAGTGTGAATTTTGTTGAGTCCAAGGTGTGTAAGGAACGTGAACGGATGAACAATATGGAGAACCAGCGGCAGCGTGTATGATGTATCCAGGAATGATAAAAGGTGTTTGGATGGTGGAGAGAGAACCAGCCTGCAGCATGTAACTCAAGAATAAGAACTAGGGGGTCTACCAAGACTTTTTTGGTCTACCAAAGATTTTATTAAAAATGTTTCTGCCAACCTGTGGATGAGTATTTTTTCATTTAAGAGGAGGCACTGTTTAACATCATTTAATTAAATACTATAACTGCTCAGTATTAACTATTGTGTTTATGTTTACTTTTAATTTATGAAACAGTTGAACAAGTTGTAATCTGTGCCTACAGGCTGCCGGTGCCCTGGCTAATGTACTCGCTGGTCCACGGGCTGGCACCTGTGGCCGTCAGCAGTAATGGGCTGTTCTGCGCCATCGTCCTGCTGTTTCTCATGCTCCTCTTTGTCATCATGTCCATCGCCGTCTGTAAGTGGAGGATGAATAAAATGCTGGGGTCCACCATGTTCATGCTCTACTTTATATTCCTGGTGCTCAGTGTCATGCTAGAGGACCGCATCATTGTGTGTCCAGTGTCTATTTGAACATTATTACTCTGACAATTAACTCACTCACTTAATTGCATTGAGTCATTTGTCATTTTTCAATATGGCAACATGTGACATTGTAACAGTCATGTGTAACTTTCCAACATGGCACATGTAAGTTTGTAACACTTTAGAGTGTCTGGAGTCTCACAGTGTAAATTTAAACAAAACATTTGTTTACAGAAACTGTGAGGCAAAGGAAACAACAAGTAGTCATCTTTTTTTTCACACTAGCTACGATTTAATTAAATCACTGATGCTGGTTTATTTCTGTGCACACTATTTGGAGTGCTTCATATTTAAGAGACTTATTAAGTGTTTATTAAAGTCTTGTCTGGTTGAATCCACCAGCATACAACCCATTGTTTCAGCTGTGTGTCCATTAGATTGTAAATACAGTCGATATGAATACAGTTTTAGAATGATAAAATATCTGGATTGCAGCTGGTGTCTTAATACAATTGACATTTATGACAGAAATGAATGCAAAACACAATTAAAATCCATCAACCCCAATGAATGCCATATTCTGTTTCAATGGGGCATACTATACATCATACCAAGAGTAAGGCACAAGACCTCAGTTGTCTTTTGATGCAATAATAAAATTCTACCATGGTGAAATGCATTCATTGTTAAGTGATTTATTTTCACTGCATGTCAAATTGCTAATAAAAAGTAATACCAGTTATGTATTCCATTGTAACCAGAGATGCACCGATTGCAGTTTTTCTTGGCCAATTCCGATTTACGATCTTTTAAACATATTTGATTTATTTTTTCTGTCCTACAATTTCGAAATTGCGGATAATACAGATTCAGATAATACTGATAATTTTTGTTCAACTTTTGTAGTACTTTGCTACCATTACAAAGAAAAAAAAATCAGATGATCAGGCTCTGCAGTTTGCTTTAGCTTTGCCCAATTAGACATATTCAGTGACGTGATGATGTTTTAAATGTCTTATTACTTTGAACGTGTTTTCAGAAAAAAAGTGTTTTTGTGAAAAGTGTTTTCGGAGTTCTTTTTCCACTGCTTACTTTCATCATACACACTGTAAACAGCAAACTCATTGTGAGGAACTAGAATGCTGAAGAAATGTCTGTGATACAAACAACATTGAATCACTGCTCCCTTACTAATATTGTGCTATATTAACTGAAATCTAACATGTCCTTGTTATCAGCACTGATCTGTATAATAAACAAAACACACAGTTCAAAAGAAAAGTGTTTAAAGCAGAATTGAATTGTGAATTAATGTTAGTGAAAGCAGTGTGCTTTTTATGTGTGGCTGTTTGTGTGTTGCTGTCATGTGGAACGTAACTGTAACTGAAGAATCAGTTATATGAGACTGATCAGGCGATCACACTGAAAACTGTCCGATTCCGGTTACCAGCTGATCGATCGGTGCATCTCTAATTTTAAAGACTGATTTACCATCTACCATGGCTACCTTTCATAGACAAGACACCCATATTTGTTTAAATGTTTCAATATAGCTGATATACTGTAAGTTTGGTTGTTGGATAAAGTGTTGATGTATTCAGAAATAAATGATAGTACAATATTTGCTTTATTATGGGGACCCTTAAATGACAAAAAACTGTTTTACAAATATTGTTTAGTTTTTTTGTGTGTCTCAGTTTAATAAATGCTAAATCTGTGCTCTGTTCACGTAACATATTTTTACCACCTGAATCATGCAATTACATTTTTAAAAGTCAGCTGTCATTAATAAAAGAATAATGACACTAAATGAGCCGTTGACTTGTTTACTGTAATGGTACTGCAATGGAATTATTTTTGTAAAATAGATTAGATAGTGAATGACCTGCAGAGAAACCATTGGAAAGAAATCAGTCTTTTTAATGTCTTCTGCAAATAACATTTTGTGTAACATCTGCTAAAGGGGTGAAACCAAATAACTGGGGTATTCCAGAAGTACTGTGTTCATATCTCAAAATTTTCCTCTTCTTGTTTGTAATAAATGAACGTGAAAGACAACAGGGACCATATGAGTGAGTTTATTTACAGTTATAAACAGCTTTTATAGATCCTGGCCTGATCTGGTGAAATAAAGAATATACAAATATAAATTGCAACAAACATAAGAAATGATGTGTATAAACCATTTTGGACCACAACAGTACTACTTTAACAATAACCTATTTTTTTAATCAGCATTCAAGTTTTTTATTTAATGTTATTTTAGTTTGTCTGGCACTTTATCTAGTGAGATAGGGATTCAGGGTAGAGGCAATAGAAAAACAGGCAAAATATAATAGGCAGTGTCAGGGCATGTAAGTCTTTAAGTTTACACAGCATCTGGTCAGAGTCGATTGTTATTCTTTGGAGTGCAATTTTGATTATGGGTGGGGTCAGACTAATACAGATAATATAATTTTACTTCAAGGTTAATGCAACATTTCAGTACTGTAATAATGAACTGTGTAATACTACCCTAAGATGTTTGTACCTTAATGCCACAAAATAAAATAAAATTTGATCAAGTTATGTGAAAATACAAAAATTAGTACTAATGAAACATCACCTAATTATTGTGAGCAGTATATATTTGTTGTAGTAAGTACATTCTATTTTCTTATTCATATAACAGACTTCATTGCTCGTGCCCATATGTGCAGTCTGTCTTGGGTCCTTTTTATAACATTTAATTTGTAATAGTATAATAAGCCATTATTTATACAATAAAAACTTTTGTACTAGAAAAGAACAATAATATTGGAGACAAACGATCCATTAACAGATAAATCAATACTTGCTCTACACATATATAAAAAACATAGAATGCATTGAATGTAACTAAAGGAACATAGTGTTGCACTGATGGTGCATGTTAGGGGTCATTAAAATGCAATGTCAACCAACGTGGAAGAGAACATTATTAGTTTCATTCATCTGCAGTTTTAATTGTGGTGCACCCCTAACATTTTAGAGTGGTGCTAACATGCAAATATGTATGATATTTTTGTAGCTGGAATCCAGAATGCAGTTCCATGACTTGTGACCTTTGATAAGGCATCATTCCATTTTGTTTTTGTTAAAAAAAACCCTAGTAGTAAAAAAATCTGTAAATTACACTATTAATACATTATAGTACTATTTTTTTCACACACCGTGTAAACAGTCTTGTAATTCATGAGTCAGCATCTGATTTGGTCCAGTTTTGTACCTTATCTATTCAAAACACATTACGCTTTCACAGCTATCACGATAGAGGTCTCCAGGACCATATTACACAGCATGATACTGCCTTTACAAATGAAGACAAGTCAGTCATAACAAATACGTCTTAAAATATACAATTATATTACACATATTCTAGATAATAGAATTACAATAATATTATTATCTACAGAATAGTGACTTTCTTTTGCTCATATACAAGTGCCTCAGGAATACTGTGAGAGGAATTTGTGAAAACTCTGAAGTCTCATTTCTTGTTGTTCGATGTGCTTCTCTACTAAAACATTAACCCATTGTCTTGCTGCTACTGGTCCCAGAACCACTGGTCATAAAAAGTCATCCCTGTGTCTGATGGGAAAGAAGCTATGACCTGAGCACTGCGATATCGCTCCTAATCTACAATAACCTCAGCACTAAATATCACCTGAGTAGAGCTAAGCATTTATGTGTGACCCAGGGTTTCAGGGTGAGATGCACAGGCAGATGATCAGCCACAATATTAAAACCACGTTTTGTGTTGTGTAGCTCCCCATTGTGGTGTTATCTGGCACCAAGTCCTGTTAGCATTGAGGAGGAACCTTTATATATTGGACTTGTTGGCCCAGGACATCCCACAGCTGCTTATTCTGATTTAGTTATATGTAATCTGGAGGCCAAATGGCAAAAGCCTTAATCAGCTTGTCATGCTCCTCAAACCACTCAGCATTACATTGTCAATGTTATTTAAATCACCTGTTGCTGGTTTTAATGTTACGACTGCTCAGTGTATAAGGTATATATACTGCTCACAAAAATTAGTGGATTTTTCAAAATGAATGTCCCCTAATGTAATATTCCCTCATTTTTGTGAGCAGTGTAGTAGTGTGCTAAAATTACACAAGTTCACAAGGAACAAGAAGCAAACTGCAAACACACACACACACACACACACACACATTTCTTGGGTTTGCCTACATGGCCCTGCTCAGAGCCAGAGGTAGCTTTGGTAAGAGTGAATCCTTCTTCTTTGGCTGTCTCTAACTTCATGTCTCTTACTCTGTGTGATGGCGTGAGAGATACAATATGAAAGCAATCACAGACTAGGCAGCACAAAAGTTCTCCTACACTCCATGACTCCAGCACTTGGCGGGCGATCACAATTCTGAGTCAGCTTGACCTGGCTGGGGGTCAGACGGTCGTATGCCATCTTGTACTCACGATCAAAGGCATCTAGGAGATAAAGTCACAGAACATAAATATAGCATTTCTTTAGAGCCTGGAAGCACAAACAGGTTAATACACTGGAGACCTGGTGAGATTACACATGTTGCAGAAAAGATAATTCTATACAAATCAAGATTGGCATTGGAAATATTTTTTGATTGGCAGTCAGTGGTAGAGGCACTACTGTGCATCTTGTAGAAAGACTGTTGGGCACTCAACTGATTCCGTGAACTGGCACTTAAATGGGTGTTAATTTGCTATGGATGAGAAATGAAAAACACATTCATGCTACACAAGTTTATATTAATTGTATTACCATTCCAAATCAGTCCTAGAGACTGTAAGGAAGATGCAAATAGAAAAACTGACACAGACCCATACCGTGACAGACCCTGGCTTTTGAACTTTCCCATCTTTGATCTGGAGCATACGGTGTCCATTTATTAAAAAAACGTGGAATATTGATTTATCTGACACTACATGTTTCCACTGTCTGATGGTCTATCCTAAAAGCCTTTAAGCCCAGATATGCCAACACCACTGCTAGACATTATTAACATAAGGAATATTTTTGCACAGTGTAAGCCCATATTGTAGAGCTTGACAAAGGCTTATCAATATTTACATTTACATTTAGCAGGCGCCCTTATCCAGAGCGACTTACAACTGATACAGTATTACAATCCAAGCAATTTTGGGTTAAGGGCCTTGCTCAAGGACCCAACTGTGGCAGCTTGGCAGAGGTGGGATTTGAATCCTGAACCCTCTGCTCCAGAGTAAAGTACCTTAACTGCTAGGCTACCACAGTCCGTACACACAAATTCTTGTTGCCTCGGGAAATGATAAGTATAACTTTTAAACAGTGCCTGCCTCATGTGGTTCGCAGTAATAGATGTGAGCACTGTATGTAGCATTGGGCGAGCAGATGTGTTCCACATCACACACTTCAGCAATCTAAAAGTGGCCCTAGGCTTTGAGGAACAGATGACATGCAAGGGGCTCAACCAGTAGATTAGTCAGACTCATATCTACATTCAGGGTACACAGCCATTGCTTGGCTGACAGCGGAAGAAATCATATTTCCTTATAAACGGGAATAATGCAAATAAAAGCTTCACCTGCACAATGGAACTTCTTCCTTCAACCTCCCGGACATGACCATAGAGGTAATAAGGATTAGCATCTAAATCGTGTTCTATTCAGTACCCTCCGGCCACACATACTCTCAAAGTCTAATGCTAAATACAGTTTGAAAATATGTGGCCACACACTCACACACAGCATCCCACACACCTCTCTCTCTCTATCCATTGTGCCGCCCACAGAAAGAGTAGGGCAAGCAAAATCACAGCAGCTGCACTAATTCTTGGACGGGCTAAAAGCATGGCCTGTGGACTGGAATATAATTCGAGCTCCAGGGTCCAATGAGGCATGGTTTATGCTCTCCTATGAGCAGGTGGTGGGCACAGTCTGTGTCTGGGCACAAACTGGCAGGAAGAAAGCCAAGCCCGCGGAGGTTCACGTCCGTTGGCCTCTCACTGTACCACATTAATGCTGTAGCACACTATTACAACACTGCTGCATTACTGTAAATCCCTGTTGTCTGCAGGCCACAACACCCACACTTATTCCTTAAGAACATGGTGTATTTTAACAATACACAAATGTAACTTAAATAACCATCGCTCAGAAACTGAGACTCTGTACTACAGCAAAGAAATCCGACATGTGGGGCTTAACCATGCAGCACTTTGCATGACTGGCCATTATCTCAGTGCAAGGAGGAAACACTGAGCCAGGGTAAGTTTATACAGTCGATTATGGTTAATTGGATCACATCGGGACGCAATTGTTTTGGTCCTAATAACTGGCTGGTCTGATTACACACATACAAATCGGATTCCAAAAAAGTCGGGGCACTAAACGAATTGTAAATAAAAACTGAATGCAATGATGTGGAAGTGCCAACATCTAATATTTTATTCAGAATAGAACACAAATCACAGATCAAAAGTTTAAAC
>JAVSBV010000103.1:3514913-3538177 GCA_033117975.1 Parotocinclus spilosoma
CTTTTGATCTGTGATTTGTGTTCTATTCTGAATAAAATATTAGATATTGGCACCTCCACATCATTGCATTCAGTTTTCATTTTTTGTGTTTAGTTTATTTATTTAGTGTCCCAACTTTTTGAAATCCGGTTTGTATATGAGTACATCCCTCACATTTTAAACATCTTTTATTGGGAACCACTTTCATATAAAGATGTATGTACTTGAATGTAAAGTAGTCAGTCTATGGCTTGTATAACAGTATAACTTTGCTGTGATTTCCATTTGAGAATGCCCCACAGCTGAATAGAGTTTATTGAGACATGCTTGACATTTCCCCCTTAGTTTCTTTAGCAAGGCAGTGGTCAGGTGTTGAGGTATGTTTGGGGTTGGTATACTGCCCTGCAGCCCATATTCCGAAGGGAGGGGATCATGCTCTGCTTCAGTATGTAAGAGTACATTTTGCCATTCATTGTTCCCCCAATGAACTGCAGCTCAGTAATCCATGTACTTGGTCTGCCTGTCTTTAGAAAACTGTTTGCATCTTTAGAAGAGACTTCCTTCTGGGATGATAGTCATGTAGACCAGTTTAATACAGTGTGTGGCGTATGGTCTGAGCACTGGCAGGCTGACCCCCCACCCATTTAATCTCTGCTGTCAGCACACCTATGTCTAATTTCAAAAGCCAACTTCTGGACATATCGCTGAGCATGTGCACTCAACTTATTTCGTCGACCATGGCGAGGCCTGTTCTGGTCACCATGCTGCAGCTCACGTTCAGGGTGTTGGCAATCTTCATATAGCCTAGGTCATCTTTATTTAGAACAACAATGCTTTATTTTTTCTTTGACATGTTGTACCAGTGACCACTATGAGAGAGTGTGAGAGCGATAACACCAAATTTATCACACTTGCTCCCATTAACACTTGAGACAAGCCACATGATACCAGGGAGGGAAAATGGCTACTTGGGCACAATTTGGCCATTTTCACTTAGGGGTGTACTCATTTTTGTTGCCAGGAGTTTAGACATTAATGGCAGAACACATCTCTGAAGAAACCTGAAAATGGCTTTCCACTGACGGTGTCCATCCAACCTGACAGAGCTTGAGAGGATCTGCAGAGAATAATGGGAAAAAAATCAACAAAACCCTTGACGTGCACACCTTGTTCTATAATACCCAAGGAACCTGGAGGCTGTAATTGCTGCCAAAGGTGCTTCATAGAAATGAGTAAAGAGTCTGAAAACTTATGTCAATGCAATATTCTATGCTTAATAATAATGATTTTCCTTGCAACATTTAATGGTATTCTGTACATACTGTAAATGTTTTAAAGAGTAGTCTCAAACTTCCATCTTCTTTTTTCCCCCACTTCTAAATATTCTCCATTATTTAATTAGTTAATTAATTCTGGGCACTAGGCCTGACGGAATCAGTTTGCTAATTATGAATTAAATTGTCAGTGTGCACCCACTGTGGTTAGTTTACTTCAGTAGTCCTGAGTGTGGTTTGCTGCTGTATGCATGTGTGCAAATGTGTGTGGCAATATTTATAAAGAAAATAATGTCGTTGCATCAGTTTAAAAAATACATGCATATTAATAGTTTTATTTACCTGTCTCTTGTAGTCTGGCGTAAAGTATAGCCGGCGGTGAACTGTAATGCTGTCAGTGTGTGCATGTGCACGTGCGCGTGTATGTGTTTGGGGTTATACTCAGGGCGAGCAAAATGCAAAGCCTTAGCAGGGACAGATTCACTTTCTCCTGCTGCCAGGTTAATTACGTCATCACAGTCCTCCATATAAAAGAGTTCTGTGATGTCATATTGCCAGAGAGAGGCT
Source organism: Parotocinclus spilosoma (assembly GCA_033117975.1). Taxonomy (NCBI): domain Eukaryota; kingdom Metazoa; phylum Chordata; class Actinopteri; order Siluriformes; family Loricariidae; genus Parotocinclus; species Parotocinclus spilosoma. Next base: position 3,516,734 of record JAVSBV010000103.1, read on the forward strand.
GCCGAGTGTTAAAGGGGTGTCTGGGGTTACCCTAGAAAACCTCAGCACACACATACCTCTAAATATCATAAGTTTCAACAACTGTCCAGCCTCTGTCTCTGTCTGTTTTTTTTTCTATCCTACCTCTTTCCAACTCCTTACATGTCTCATCTTGACTCTCTCACTCCACCCTAACCCTTACTTTTCATTTCCCTCTCCAATTTCCCCTGTGTTTTCTTCCCTATTTTTGCCTGTTGATCTCTTTGGTAAAGAGTTTGTATTCTGACAGTGCAAGCATTCCTATATACCTCTCTTCTTCAGGGCTGGGCAGCAGGGTCAGCGGTGCTGTGGGCTGGAGCTGTGTTCCGACAGACTTGCTTTTTCTGTCGCACTTTTGTTCCATCCTGCGTCATCGTGTTGACTGAACGGACCCCACACTTACCAGGCAGGCGCTCACCCGACTCGGTCTAACACTGAGCCGAGTTAGCGCCTGTAATCTGATGGCCATGTTTATTTTATGTAGGCTCCTTTTGAAGGTACTGAAAAAGTCTTTGGGCTTTTTGTCCTGGCCCACTTTGGTCAGCCGGGCCGAGGCACTCGCAGTGGTAATACCCAGGAAGAATAATATTTGCACTTGTATTCACTCCAAACAAGTTTTTTTTTTCCATATTAGTGTCAGAAAGGGGACCTCTTTCTCTCTCTCTCTCCCTCTCTCTTTCCTCCTTCACTAAGAGGATCTCTGGGTTCAATGTGGCTGTGAGCCTCGTCCATCAAGTCTTATTAGACTTTCACAATCCAGTAATAGGTACTTAAACCCTTCAGAGTTCTGGAAGCTTAAGGAATCATTTACCTCACTTGCAGCTGATCCATGACTGTCCCAGCACATTACTTGCCTTTCGTTATGATACACTGCAGGGCGAAAAATATCCCTCATGTTAATCTACACTAAGGGATGGTGGTTATAAGAAATGCAGTATTTTGTAGCTTTCATTCATTGAGATTTGTTGTAATGTGCTCATGGCAGTAAACCGAGACTACCGTGCAGAATTTTCAGTATTGGTTTACTGTTTCTTGTTTTATTGAATTCTACTGAAAATGCCATTGTTTTTAGCCCGTATGCGCATTTGTGTGTCTGTTTGTGTTCGTATCTGTGTGTGTGTGTTAGAGAGAGTGTGTGTGAGCACGCACGTGCGTGCGTGCGTGTGTGAAAGTTCAAGCCTCTGTGATAGCTGTGGAAAGCCCTCTGACATCATCCTCTCCAGCAATACATTCTTATTCAACTAAATTATGGTGTGTCATTTGTAAATCACTGAGAGGGTGGGGCTTGATACCAGTCCAAAATACAGCTCTCTCTCTCCACATCTGTGACTACTAGACAAAGAAAACTCAAAGCAATCCTTTCATTCTTTCTTTCATCCTAATGGGGAAATTACACAGTCATTGTTTTGTCTGATTTGTTGGAAAATAGTTTCTTACCCAGGACCTTGTTTATGGAGATAAATTGAAAACAAAATTATTCAACTATGTACTGTAGAGTAGGCTGTGTTTGCAATTTATATACATAGTAAATTTGGAATATAGAGTGGCATGACCATGATAATTTCCTAATCTCTTTAATAGAATACAACCACAAAAAAAACAGAAAATTTGTATGTAGTAATTAAAAAAACCTAGAAACAATGTCTATAGGCTATAATGATAAGTATACTGCTCCCAATAATTAGGGGATATTTCAAAATGAATATTAAAAGACTAAAAAGCATTTGTTTTCATTTAATTAAACAAGAAAATCTTGGCAACATTAAATTTCAGGTCCTTTCAAAGATTTTCTATTGGGTTCAGGTCTGGAGACTGCTGGCCCACTCCAGGACCTTGAAGTGTTTTTTTTGTTGTTTTTTTTTCAATTTAGGTTTATTTATATAGCGCCTTTTACAATGGAGCATTGTCTCAAAGCAGCTTCACAATATTATACTTTCTTAAAAGGCCAATCCCAAGTTGAGCAAGCCTAGGGCGACAGTGGCATGGAAAAACTCCCAAAAATGGTAGGAAGAAACCTTGCGAGGACCAAGACTCAACAGGGGACCCGTCCTCCATCCTCACTAGACCTGATATCCAATATATTACGCTACCTCACTATGCTGTGAGCCCATATGGAACACTGAACATATTTATTCCATGTGGTGTTAGAATAAAAAGAGAAATTCTGACTAAAGCTGTCCAGTTGAGCCACGTTTGTGTTTTTGATGACAGTGTATCATCTTCTGACGCCCATTTCCAGCAGCTTAACTCCCCACAAAGCTCAAATCCTCTGAAAAGGCCTCCAGAGTCACTTTATCTCACTCCAATTGAGCACTTTTTGGATGTGATGGAACACAAGATTCACATCTTGATGTGATCAGGATGTGCAGCTGACAAATCACGTCGATAAGGACCAAAATCTGCACAGCATGTTTCCGGCATCTTTGTGAATCTGAAAGTAAAAGTGGGTCCGACCAGGTAGGAGCATGGTGTACCTAATCAATTGGCAGGTGAATGTATTCCAATTAATCCACACAGGGTCGCGGGCTGGCTGATGCCTAACCGGCGACTTTGGGCGCAAGGGCAGGAACAACACTAGACAGGGCACCCATCCATCACACACACAGTCTCACACTAAGAGACACCAATTAACCTAACGCATGTCTTTGGACTGTGGGAGGAAACCGAAGTATCCAGAGTAAACCACGCAGACACAAAAAGGACCGAGGCTGGTCCACCCTGGGATTGAACCCAGGACCTGCTACCCACAAGTCACCGTGCTGGCACATCAGTATCAGCTATTCAAGAACACGTCTATATGAAGGAAACCTGTATCATTACCTGGTGTCGTTTTTAGTCCGCTAACATCAAACATGTAGATGTTATCGTCTGTACAGTTGCAGAACAGCCTTGAACCTGTCGAGTCCAGCGTCAGTCCCGAGTAACCTGACATAGATGAAAATGCATATGGATTTAGCAAACAGGCATAAACTACATAAGAACTTACTACAATAACAAAAAGAGTTTAAGTTTTAACTGGCAGGATTCAGTCCTTGCTTCCAGTTACATTTACGCCATTTAGCAGACGTCCTTATCCAGAGCGACTTACAACTCATACAATCTTACAATCCAAGCAATTGTGGGTTAAGGGCCTTGCTCAAGGACCCAACTGTGGCAGCTTGGCAGAGGTGGGATTTGAACCCTGGACCTTCTGGTCCAGAGTCCAGTACCTTAACCGCTAGGCTACAACAGTCCCATTACCTCTGCCAATGTGGTTATATTAGCTATGTCGGATCTGAGGGCTGACAGTTAGGCTCGAAAAATTAATTTAAACGTTTTGTCTTTTTTACCTGTGGATATATTCAAATAAGTGAATACAAAAGCAATATTTAAATCAGTGTTACTTCCTACAAGAAGGCTTTTCAGCATGTAAAATGTCAAACATTCAAATGTGCATCATTATTTTTTATTGTTGTAATGATATTATTATTATTATTATTATCATCATCAGTGGAATGTAGTTAGGAAAAGCTTTTGGGAGAGCATGGGCCAATGTTTGTTTTAAGCTTTCTTTTAAGCAGGTATCTTTTCACATAAATCCTGTTCATTGATTGTTATTACCTATTTCTTTGAATCTGGGGGAATGTGTATTGTAGCCACTTTATTCACAGTGGTACCTTGGTTCTTGTTGTTAATTATTTAAGGCTTGCTGAGTACCCAAAACAATGAATCGAAAAACCCCCAATTTGAATTGAGTTTCGCCTGAAAAGAGTTGCATGGTTTGACTCATGCTCAGGTTTAAGCAAACAGTACAAAAATTACTGAGCAAATATTACCACATTTTTTTTCTATCCAAAATGCCCCAAGATTCGAATTTTATGAGTTCCTAGGTACCACTGTATTATAATAGATTTATATTTACAACCTTAGTACACAGTACTACATTAATAGTATAACTTGACTCACCAATGTTAATGTTGCTCTTGCCCAAAGCCACCAATGACAAAAAAAGGATATCTCTGTAAAGGCTTCTGTAAACCAACAGAAAAAAGAAGGAATGTTCATGTCTTTTTGAGAGGTAAACATGATTGAATTCTCAAAACAATTTTCATTGTTGAGTTCATTACCGTTGCCTAATGAACCCCAATCTGGTTCCGAGTAGCTGCAGAATCTGAATCATGGGCTGGTAGACTTCGTTCTTCTGAATGCTCCTCACAATGCTCTGTAGTATCTCCAGGGTCACTGGATGCTCCTCAGTTAGCCCAGAAGCACACAGAGCAGGGTTTGAACCTGCACAAATACAGAACGAAGCTATAAACGCTGATACATTGCCCTTATCTGTCAACCACAATCATCAGAATACTAGTTGGGAGTGCCACAAATAGGTTCAATCTTACTGTATTATACACACAAACTATACATTAAGAACCTATTCATACTAGGTTATAATGACAGACAGAGCATATTCTTACAGTGCGAGCTCCACAGCATGTAACAGGGAGGAATTGGGTCCTGGTGTAATTTGGGGTTGTCCCACAATATATGAACTAGCACATTCTTACTGTCCTCTGATGCACTGCTCTCTTGAGGCTGTAAATAAAACCAGAATGCAGCAGTAAGTTTGTAGGAAATGTTTGTGAAATATATGAAATCTGATCTGACTGAACAAATACTGAAATATGCCAACCTGCACATTTAGGCAACAAAGCTTGGAATTAAATAAGAGTGCAGGCAAGCTACTGGGCAGCTCCAGTCTACGGAAGAACCAAACCAAGTTCCAGAAGACGATAGGATGATGGTCCACTATGGCCACTGAGGAGATGACTTGCTCACCCTCATTCTCCAGCAGGCTCTCCAGCTCCTTCCATAGAACCAGTGGACTCAGGTAGGGCACAGTGTCTGGCTCCTTCTCACATGAAAAAGTATAAAGAAAACACACTTCAGCCATCTAAATGTTCCTGCTGAAAGTTTTGCAATAAGAAATGCCTATGATGCCCATAATGAACTTGTGCAACAACAAAGAGCAAACAAAGCATAACTTAAATCATTTGTTCACAGGATGTCTGAACATTGAGTAACACTTACTGTGCTTCTGCTAGCATTGCTGCACAAACTGAATTCAGATTCTCTGCTTAGTGTTTCATCCTGCTGGGTCTCAGATGTCTCATTTGTTTCCATCTGAGCACTGGGCAGATACTGACTAGAAATTCTGAACACAGAGAAAAGACAAAGTTTGTAAGTTTGTTATACTACTTCAGTGCATGAGCAGCCAGAGGAAGATGGGGTAAAATGTAAAAAAATAAAACCAAAATAAACAAATATCAAATGCAAGGTTGTGAAACTGAAAGTGTGAAGACATTTCAAAAACATTGTATAGTGTATTATGAAGAACTAAAAAAGGTATAAAAATACATTAAGCAATTTGCAGGGACCTTTATAGGCACCCACTGGTCTTATAATGTACTGTGGGTTAAGAGCCTTAATCCAGTACCTTTACTGTTGTGCCATGACATCACTTTTTGTTTAGTAATATTAGACAAGAAGTACTTCTTAAATTAGGTACTTCATCAATTGTTTAGAGGTCTGCACACAGGGTTGTGTTTAGAAAGCAAAAATGTTGTATGAAGAATGCAAAGCCAATGCATGTGCAAGAGGTTACAAACTTTATCAGTATGTTACCCGATGCAGTAATATTTTATATATTTTTAATATTTATCATAAATATTTTTTCATTTTTTAAGGATTTATCACAAAGTACAGCAATGCTGTTCTGTTCAATTTACTATACTATACTATAAGGCATTTTCTATCTGTACACAGGTGGAATGCTGTATCATTAATCATTGAATATTGTAAGCATGCAAGACAAGTCCAGCTTATACAACTTAAATTCAGCAAATTCAGCAAAGTTATTTTGAATTTTTTTAATATAGTTTTAATATTGTTTTATGATTAAACACCATCCATTTGCCCTAAACAGTTCTGCATTAGTTAAAAAGATAGCACATGAGTTTCTTGCCTTCTGTTCTGGCCGGTTAGATCTCTGATGTCTACACTTAGCAGGGGCAGAAAGGCTGACCCACAGAAGGGGCAAGTGCTGTTCAAGTTGGAGTCATCTGCTGTCCAGCCGGCCATTATCTCCTCATCGTACACCAGACAATCACATGTGTTACAGCGTGAGCAGCTAGACATGCGTACCTGCACATATATGACCCAAACATACAAGTAGTCTGATGAGTTCACATAACGCAAACACCTCCTCTACTCATAATACATTGAATAATAACGTACTACACACAGAACAGCACACCACAATGTTGTGCCATACTGGTATGAAAATATCCTATAAAAATCAAATAAAGACTTTAGAATCTGTAAGTATTCTGACTTGTCTGCTTTTCTATTTGTGGCTATTGTATGTGTGTGTGTGTGTATATATATATATATATATATATATACACACCAAGCACTGTATTAGGAATGCTACACTTATACTGAGTAGGGCCTCCTTTCTGTAACAGAACAGCCTCTATTCTTGATTGATGATCATTTTGAAGATGATGGCAAAACTCCTTTGAGATCTTGCTCCATGCTGACATGCTTGTATCCTTGAAATTGTGTAGGTTTTTAAACAGGACTTTTAAGCTGCATTTCAATCTCCCATTCTATTAAACTGTCATGAACACCGAACATTGTCATGTTCATGAAACCAGCTTGCGATGACTTTTGCTTTGTGATTTTTACTGAAATTGTGAATATGAAGGGACGCACATAATTAGCAACATACTCAAAAGGCTGTGGCTGCATTTGAGAGATAAGTGATTGGTATAAATGAGGCCAAAGTGACCCATTATCCACTTCCACCAGCCTGAACTGCTGACACAGGACAGGTTGAAACATGAATTCATGCTATGGTGCCAGATTCTAACCCTACCTTCAGTGTGCTTTAGCAGAAATCAAGATTCATCAGATCAGGCAATGCATCTTAATTTGCATAGTTTGATGAGCCGGCACTCGCTACATCTTTGTGTTGTTGGCTGACAAAAGTGAAACCTGATGTTTTTCTGTTGTTGTAGCCCATCAAGATGTGTTGTACTAACCATGTAATGCTTATATGCACAGTACAGTTGTATAGAGTGGTTATCTGAGTTACTGTAGCGTTTCTGTCAGCTTGAACTATCTTAGTCATCCATCTCTCATCAACAAGGAATTTCCATTCAAGAACTGACCTTCATATTTGCTTTATTGCACTATTCTAAGTTCTAGAGAATATTGTGTACAAAAATGGTGATCAACAGTTACAGTATATTCTCGTACCAGCCCATTTGTGTTAACAGCCATGCCAGGATCAACGTCTTTCTCGCCAATTTACAATTACACTTAGCAAATGCCATTATTCAGAGCAACTTACAACTGATACAGTCGTACAATTCAAACAATTTTAGGGCCTTGCTTAAGGACCCAACTGTGGCAGCTTGGCAAAGGTGAAATTTGAAGCCATGACCATCAAGTCCAAAGTTCAGTACCTTAACTGCTAGGCTACCGCAGTAGCACAACAATTTGTCAATAATATCTTTGAGGTTGTTAAAACAGACTCACCTCTATCACGTAATTCTGTTGTGTTGGTGTGAGATTGGCATCAGGATACAGGTCAGGGGTTTGTGGGGCTTTCACTACTGGCACGGACGATCCTAGTCACAAGACAAACACACACAAGTATAAAAATTCCAGTCACTGATGCAGACACAGACTTATTTAAATTGACATTCATCTCAGCTTGTTCTCCACAAAATCAGGCCACAAGTAAGGATGACAGCTGCACTAATGAATACTGATGACAGGCTTTATGAATGCTAATTTTGATAGATCTCGGCATACAATGAGTCCACTTCTCCAAGCTGGCAATAAGCATGAAGGTTCTACAGAAGCACAGGGGATGACTGCATCACATCTGAGTGATTATCAGAGGCCACTTCTGTCTGATTGGAGTGCTTCAATCAAGGTCTTACTTCTGTGCCACACACATACACCACACACACACACACACACACACACACACACACACAAACTCTAATTCTGCAGCCACAGGGGCAGAAAAAAAACCCAGACACAATCTAAACACAGGGACATTGGAACAAAATAATGACAGAATCTGATAATGAAGTTCAAAGGTTCAAATGAAAGAAATAATAATGCAATATCTTCTGTGAATTTCACCTGTTCCAATTGAGTCAGTGTCTGCTTATACTGCTGCTTGTAATCTCATGCTAAGTACAACAAAGACATGATCAATATTTCATAAAGCTTCTTAATCTTCTATACTCAAATTCCCCCTGTCAAGCTCACTCTGTAATAGGGTTCATTGTGTCACTGCTTCACCAACAGAGGCCAGCAGAGATACAAGATACAAGATATTCCTATCGAGGACTGCAAAGGAATTAAAGTCAAGTTGGGTATAGCTGCAGTGTTCTTTTTTACCTGCTAATTAAGATTAACTATTGGATTACATTTTCATCACAACCTATTTCTCCCACACATTCACACATCAGTGTTAACAGGCAATTAGTGGTCAGATGATGCATCTGTTATCATATAAGCTATAAAAGAAACTAACTAAAATACTTAAATGTATAGTAAATATATGTGGTGTTTAAGAATTTTGCACAATACTGTAAGGTCATAAACCTGTATGGTGAATGGAGCAGTTTTGTTGCTGTTTGAGTGTTTAATTATGTTCCATAATTATTCCTTTTCATCTACTCAAGAGTGTTTTTCAGTTTCTTTAGCTTGCATTGTTGCAGTTCTCAGCATTATCTATTTTGTGGCAAAGGGCTCATTATTTGCAATGCATTCATTCACCCAGTAGCCAATATTCCAACATTTTACAGGGAGCTGAGAGGCAGAGTCCAAAACAATTATGTTTCAGGTTCATACTTACCAGTAAATGAGGCTTGTCGGGGAAGCCTGGGTGGTGCAGAAGGGCTCTCCAAACAGCGGCTGCTCCTGCATGGACTTCTCTTTAGCCGACTGACCCCAAGAGAGGCATCTCTCAGTGGGGAAGAAATTCTTTCTGGGTCAGCGCTGAGATCACCTTCAAACAGCGAGGAGATGTCAGGCTCACCTGAGCCTACTGATGACACACTGACCTGGTCTGAGTTCAGATCCTGGTAGAAACATAGACCACTTACAATAATGAACTGATAAATGAATAATAAAGATAAATCAGATTATATAGAGTATAGGTCTTATTGTTGCTAGCTGCATACCGGAAAAAATGTATTATACACCAGTCAGTAAAAACATTAAAACCACCTGGTCCATAACGGTGTTTAGGTAGGTTCTATATGTCAAATTAACATCCACATGAATGCCCGGATACAGGGTGCACAACATTACACATTGTATCACACTCCCTCCACTGCACATTGTAGTGCTATCACTTCCTCAGGAAAACAGTGTATCAATTGTTCACTTGATGTAAACTGTTCTACAAAAGCAATAGAACACTTATGGTTGCGTTTCTTTATGAATGTTATTATATATACAGTCGAATCCGGTTAATCGGACCACATCGGTACGCGAACGTTTTGGTCCTAATAACCGGACGGTCCGATTATGTTATAAGACAGTACGTGCTATAATTTATGCAACATATTAAATGTACGATTTACATGTATAGCGAACATACAAACAAGAAATCCTGTTGCTTACAAACTTTGTACATTGAAAAATAAATTTGCAAACAAGTTTTTCGAAACAATCTACAACACAATGTGTAGGTACTTAGAATGCGAAGCATGATACTCTAAAAAACAAGTTCTTACTAAATTCCAGTCAACGTTTGAAGAATTTATCCAATGTAATCTGACGCGTTCTCTTGACGGACTGCACTTGAACTTGTCAACTTTCTGGATTTTCTGACCTTTGATAAAAGCATAAATTCTTCCGGGGATCCCAAAAATCCTCCCATAAATCACTAATCCGCCTTGCATCCGCTAAGTGGCAAATTGTGGCTTATTTTTCTCAAGTTCTTTAGTCCGATTAAGCAGAATTTTGGTCCAAATAAGCCAATAACATCACACGTATATAATAGGATTTGTTTCGGTTTGGTCTTAAGATATTGATATAATTGGGCCACAGTATTTTTTAGAAGTAATTAAAACCCAGATGCAGGGACAAAGAGAAAGTACTTTACACACCTGTGTAACTGAAGTTTGTGAGGAGAGCTTTGAAAAGAGGTTCTTGAAGACATCCAGTGTGGGTGTGAGCAGGGAGTCCATTGAGAAGGAAGAGGTGGCAGAAGGTGTGGGCGAGGAGGGTGATACCAGCAGTGAGGTGGGCCTTGACTCCTTGCTCCTACGTGGGCACCCCATTGGCAGTGATGGTGAGGAAAAAAGCCTGCTGCGTGGTTGGGGCTGAATTTGTGCACTCGGTGACCCTAGCTTGGCAGACTGGCAAGGTGAGCTGAGTGGCGATGGGCTCCGCAGATCTGTGCTGAGTGAGCGCTGACTCACAGGGCTGCTCAGGTGCTCCATATGCAACTGGATCTCCTCAGCCAAATGGCGCCGCGCACCAGGGGTGTCCACTTGACCAGGATCACAACTTTTGTGTGTAATGTTCTCAGCTGCCAGCAGGGACAGTGGATCAAAACCGACTTCAATCTGACGTGGTGTCGCGTGGCCTAAAGCACCGCTGAAGCTCACGCTCCGCGCCACACTGCAGTGCCCATGATCTGTGTTAATGCTTGTCTCCATGGCAACTGTACAGCTGGTGCTCCTCTCCGCAGCAGGTTTGAGTGGGCACACTGTCGACTCTTCTTCCTCTACATCAGCTTGCTTTTGCGCACAGCTTTCAGCAGCATTCACAGACTGGCCTGACGTCAGCTTTAATGTGCTGGGCCTTATGGCCGTTTTTCCAAAAATGTCCAAAGAGTTTGGTCTCTTGGGTATGGCTTCACTGTCTACCAAGCTTAAGGACCTCAGTGGCCTCAGTGGAGGAGAGGAATGTTTTTTAACATCGAACCCTCTCTCAGACACTAGAACATATTTAGTAATAATAGTATATTAAAATTAACGGAAGTATTTTCACAACAATCATGTCTCTAGTTAATATATGCCGCTAAACTGAAGCTACAACCTTCAACAGTAAAGGGCATTTTTAAATTAATGCTTTGTAATATCAGATTGCACCACTTGGAGGCGCCCGCTCCAACAGATAAAATATCACAACTCACTCGTGATGTCGTCTCTATTATTGTTCTCCTTGATGTGAGGAGGGACTTCCTGCTCTTCTACTACCCCCATCCGCACCTCCTCTTTAGACAATGAGTCATAGCCCTGATCTGATTGTCCACCTGCAACACACACAGAGCAGACGCACTCTCAGCATGCAGTATTAAAGACAAAGAATAAAACCACACCATCCAGACAAGCACTTTCCTCAGGCACTATTGGCCATACACAAAATAGATGTTTTGTAGCACTTAGGGTCAAGGGAGTTCTAAGAGCCGCCTGTCTGTCTGTCAATCAATCACACTTGTCTACAAATGTTCTGTCCGTAGTGGTGGAAGCAGTCCAGGTATACTCCTACATGACTTGAGCGTAGAACATTTTATCGAAACATTTTTTGATTAATAGTAGCTTTTACTTCATCAAATCACAAATCACCAAAAATGGTTTGCATAATTGCAAAGTCTTACTTGTGTTACAAAATACATTCATTAATTATGAGCCTTTGTTAGCGCTTGCCTCATTTAGCTTGTAAGAGCTGTGAACAGGGAAGCAGCTTAACTTAAGGCAGGAATGAAAGGAGTGGAATGGAAGAAGCCATAATGAGACCTAATATGCTAACTGAAATCTAAGAAATGTCCCAACTGGCATAAAGTTTGGAAAACACATTAACAGGAATTAGACACAAAAGAAAATGCAATAATAACCCTCTATAAAATAACAAATAAATAAACCTCACTTGACAGACTTGCAATGTATTCTGGAAGCTGCTGAGGCTTCCATGCCCACCTTGTGCTTTACACTTTACAAACTCATGAAACCAGACTATGCAGTCTGAAACCATGAAGGGTACATTAACTCTTAGTAACAAAATGTTAACTTAATCGACTGATGGATGCTTTAAATTCAGGTCACTTACACTTACACTTTAAATTACACTCACTTGCAAGGAAAAGTGCATTCAGGGGTGCAAGTTAGTTCTGTCATCCACTGCTTTAATGTGAAGCTTGCAGATTATAAATATGTTCATTTTTCTAGTCAGTAATTGTGTTTTAATTGTGTCCACAATTGTATTTTAGGACACAATTATAACACAATTACGGACTAGAAACATGAACATATTTATCATCTGCAAGCTTCACATTAAAGCAGTGGATGACAGAACTAACTTGCACCCCTGACCCATATCAGTGCTAAATCTCTTTAAGGGTTAATTTACTTTATTTTCACCATAACTGAGAAGCAGTAGAGTTAATTTGAAATAAGACCAAGAGCACCTCTAAGGAGTGCCTTGGATAGGTCTTTGGATAGGTTCTGCCAAGCTGCCACAGTTGGGTACTTAAGCAAGACCCTTAACTCACCATTGCTTGAATTGTAAGACTGTATGAGTTGTAAGTCGCTCTGGATAAGGGCGACTGCTTAATGCTGTAAATGTTAATGTAAATGTAAATGTTTAGATTTTTCATCTGCAACTGCTGCATTCTGCCAGGCTTGCACTGTTGGATCCTTGTTCAAGGTCCTTAAGCCATCATTGCTTATACTGTAAGATTATATCAGTTGTAGTTTGCTCTGGATAAGGGCATCAGCTAAATTATGTAAATTAAAATCCTAAAAGTTTTTAATTGGCAATAGGGTTCAACCCTGACTCCAAATGGACTTTTAAAAGTAGAAAAAAATCACAGAAAGAGTGGATCTGATGTTGTGTGCCTTTTCTTCTAAATGATGTAGCTACTAAGCTACATGTCTTTTCTCATGGGAATCATGTGTTCAAAAGATACCGCCCCACAGCGTGTGTACATGAAGAATCTGCCACACAGAGAGAACCATTGAAGCATAAAATTGTTACCATGGTCACAGTCTGTCTCTAGATGTAAGCTAAAATATAACTGTTACTGATTCTTTTTTGTTCGTTTGAATCTAAGTACGTTTGAATCTCTCCTGTCAAAGCTTTTGCTTCTCAGATCTTTTCTGGTAGTGGCATTGCTTTATGTTCCTTTAAAACATTTTCTGTCATTCAGCCTTGCTTCTCCTTTATTTCTTCTTTCCGTCTATATGAAGACACACATTATGAATTTCAAAGGTTTGTCTCATGATAAATGAGAAGTCAAAAAATTAAAGATTGCAAAATGGAATGTCCTCCATGCTCACACAGTGAGATATAATGAGTCCTGCAGTGACTTAAATGTTTGTGCAGAATAAATAGAGAAAGAGAGCACAGCAGACAAAGTAAGCTGAATGCAACCTCTGGAGGGAAAGTGATTGGATATCAGACATGATACCTGAGCTGGATCCATCATCGCTGGAGTCCATTTTTGTGATGTCAGTGTCAATAGAGGCTCGTTCCGCTGAGTCATTATTGCTGTCCAGACTCCCATGGCTCACACTGTCGAGGTCACTGGCATCTGTAAGCATAAGAAACATGCAACACACAATGTCACTTAGAAGCACATTAGAAAAAGTCTACATCCAATAAAGACTATTTAAACAGCATACACAATTTCTACATCTCACCTAAGACTTATTCTCCCATATCCAAACTGGATAGCAAATAGATGAGAGTTATTTTAAGTGGTGTCTGCATAATTTTTCTCTATTATTTCATCTGTAACAATGAGCTTCTGCAGGGGACATTGTGGGAATAAGGAATCAAATAATGAGCAGACTGAACTCTTCCAGTCTTGGAAGCAGTTATCTGGTCTCATCTTAATTGGGTCCATTAATGACTGGTTGAACTGACAGGCAAGCTGGTAAAGGTTAGGTCCTATTGAGATGGTGATTTGTGGGCTCCCTGAAGAATTAAGATTTAATAAATTAGTCTTGTTCAGGGGACATAACTACTGCTCCATTTAGCTAAATGCTACCTTTAACCACTAGCTTGATCACCAATAGCTATGATGTTTGAGTAGCAGAAGTTTCCAAACTGTTTCCAAACTACTTAGAATAAAATGTATTGTTCCAATTCCTAGTTTACTCTGTCTACTTACTGAGATGAGCTGATTACTTTTAAATGTCTCAAATTACTCTATTTTAAGTATGGACATTAAATTAATACTTATATATACTTCAACGATTTGTATAATTAGGGAATTGCTCTTGTTAAAAGGACCTATGCAAGCAGCAATTTCTACCTTGTTGTTACTCTACAATGACTTGAGAATTAACAGTGAAGTTTGTGAGTACATTAACAGTAATTTAATCCAGCTTACTGGCTGAAATGTACAGGTTATTAAAGATAATGTCTTTGGGAAACTGAGAAATTAATCATACAATGCCTTAAAGATGAAAAAGTCCCTATAACAGCAACATGAACTTAGAACAGTGGAAAAATTTTCTTTAATATTATGTTAATATGTCAGTTTTAAAGAAAGTATTTTCCCTACAGGGTATAGCTAACATGATATAGAAATACGGCCATATCTTCTTTTCCTGTAGGCTGCTAGCATTGTGGGTAGCAACATCTGACCTGGTCTGCACATTAGACGGGGCTCAGGTATTACACTGGATGCCCCCCTTTCACATCCAGATAGAAATACTGTCATGTCAAAGACATTAATTACAATTTTTGCATAAATATACATTTCACAGTCAATGTCACTGCAAATTTTATAGCATGGATAAATTTACAGAAACTGATACAACCCAAGGAAATGTGGGTCAGTTAAAGGGACCCAAGCAGTGGCTGCATATCAGAGGTGGGATGTAAACCCTGGTCAATATCTAGTAGCTTATCTGCTAGGTCACCACAGTCCCATTATACAATGCTAACAAACATTAGGGGATCTTTCATTATGGGATATTTCATTTTGAAATATGCACTGCATGCACTGAATAAAATACAGAGCATATTTTCTAGATATAACCCTTTTTAACCATTTCTGCATAAACGTGTATGTACCTGAGAGATGGACATCTTTGGTATGACTGGCCCGTCTCCTCCACACTTGTTTGAACTGCACCACACCCCGAATCACATTGCGCAGTTTACCCCAGAGGAAGTAGCCCCCCCTAGTGGAGGATGGCCATGTGCTCTCCAAGACTGCCTGAACAACACAAGGGGACAGTTAACAACCTCAAAATTAACATTTTTTTTTTAGAAAAAGGAAAAGCCAGTAAGGACCAAAAAGCAAAACTTTCATTTGCTGCAAGCTAAACACTATGCTGTCCATGTGAATGTAGTGACATGTATGCATACACTGCTGCAGCCCTCCACCAGTTCACATACCCTCAAGATCAGTGTCTCCCCAGCACTCACTGTTTGAACTAGTTTCACATGTACCCACTGTTTTTGGTCATTACTCCCCAAGTATTACAGGATAATAACTACAAACATAGCATCTACATTGTTGTATTACTCATTACATATAATCATGAGGTTGTTTCAAATATATAGGATGTGCATCTATTATATGCAAATGCTGTGCCATTACATTTATGGCGAGTCCGCATCTTTCCAACTCCTGGAATCCTATCCCAGCAGACACACGCACTGCCGACTGTAATAGCACCCAGGGACAAGCAAAATCGAATACACATACATCATTTTTTACCAGAGTCATTCTTCTCTGTAACCCCCTAATAATATTATGCTGATTCTATTTTTCCACAAAGATATCTTGTAATTACTTTGACAACTTAACCACCTAGGCTGTTCGCTAGGTTTTAACTTTTGCATCAAAGAAATGCTAGCTGTCCCCTGGGAGGTTACATACTAGTGTTCTGATTTATCTTATAAAATATGAACACATGAAACAAACCCCCAAACAGCATGAAACTGTAAAATTAGATTAGCTACTCAAATTCAGCCTGAGCTTTCATGAAGACATTCTACACAAAAGCTTATCACCGAATGCTGTTACCTTTTCACATGCTGCAATGCAGGCAAGGTTTATAACAACAGATCATATTATGTGTATATGTAATACAGCCATCAAACATCTGCAGGATGTGTGCTAACACAGGTATCCGTCACTTAATGTCAATGGTATGTTCTGTGAAATCATTCCTATAGAAATATTAGTTATGCAAATAACATAGCTTGATTTGGACTGTGCCTATGGCTATAAAATATGATTATGGATTTATTTATATACACCCACTGTCCACTTTTATGTACACCTGTTCAACTGTTTGTTAACACAAATACCTAATAAGCCAGTCACATGGCAGCAACTCAATGCATTTAGTTATGAAGACATGGTCAAGATGAACAAGATGGTCAGATGGTCAGAAAGGTGAACAACATGGCATGGTTCTAGGTGTAGTATTTTAAAATATACTACTGATCTCCTGGGATTTTCACACACAGCGTTTACAGAGAATGACCAAAAAAGGAAAATATCCAGAGAGTGGCAGTTCTCTGGGCAAAAAAGCAGAAGCCGAGGAGAATGGTCAGACTGGGCTGATCTGGTATAAAGGCAACAGTAACCACTCATTACAACCGAGGAACGCAGAAGAGCATCCACAGAAGAATAACAGTCAGCCAAGCCTACAATTTGTACTGACTCATTAAAAGTGGAAAACAGATGATTGGAAAAACTTTGCATGAGGAGTCTGAATTTCTCAATTTCAGATGGTAGGCACAGAATTTGGCATAAAGAACATGAAAATATGCATCCATCCTTCTCAGGATGCTAAACTCAGTGGTTCAGATAGGTGGCGGTGGTGTACACTTTGAGAAGCGTAAAATCAACTAAGCATTGTTAACACACCATAGCCTACTTGAATACTATAGCTGACCATGTATATTCCTATTCCTATGAATATAACTTAATGTCTACTAGAATTCCAATGGCCTCCATAATCATGAGATTTCAATCCTTTTGGATGTGGTGGAACGAAGCGTCATATCATGGATGTGCAGCTAACAAATCTGTAGCAATTGCGTGATGCCATCATATTAGTATGGACCAACACTTCTGAAGAATGTTTCCAGATGACAATTAAACAAAGGAGATAAAAATCTTACACTTGGACATTTGTTTATTGAGGTAACTCATACAACATTAAATGTCTGTAAGTGGCAAAATTATGCAAACCTCCTTAATTTTTTCAAACACTGGTGTGACAGTTAAGTTTAAGAGGGCACCATGTTGTATTCAAAGAAGGTGGTCTATCAAAGTCTGATATGCACTGCATGAACCCAGTTCAAATTCTAAGCGACTAATGGCCTCTTGTACATTGGTTAATGTTCATATTCATAAGTATACAGTCAAGAGAACACCAGTGGTGCATGTAAGAGTTGCAAGGAGAAAGCCACTGCTCTTTAAACAGAACATTACTGACTATAGTCAATTCCGGTCCACCGGTTAATGGGACCAGCCGCTTATTCGGGCCAAATCCTAAAGTACAGAAACAAATCCTATTAAATACGTGTAAAGTTATTCGCTTTTGGAAAAACTTTTTGCTTAATCGGACCAAACATTATGTAACATCCGTGAAGAAACTCTTCGTCCCTGGCATAATTACCTGAAAACTCCAGAGTTTCTCCCCCAGCCTTCTACTGCCACCTACAGGTATTTGCCTAACATTTCCATTTACTACAAAAACAAGCCACAAGTTGCCACTTAGCGACAGCAAAAGCGTGTCAAATCGCTTCGCATGATACCTATACATTGTGTTTGAAAACTTGGTTGCAAATTAATTTTTTAATGAATAAAGTTTGTAAGCAACAGTAGTTCTTGTTTGTAAGTTCGCTATACGTGTAAACCGCACAATAAAGATTTAATAAACATTTAATATGTTACATACCGTCTTGTAACATAGAGCATGTTCATGGGGAAAATGAAAAAGGCTACTGAAAACATGTTTTGTGTATGGATAAGATCAATATCAAACTCATATCCAATGGAACTAATGGAACTAATGGAACAATACATTCTAAATGACGCCAGCAAATTCTAAAGGAAGGTGTCAGTCTATGGACTGAATCTCAACGGAAGTGCAATATGCAGATGCCCTATCCAGAGCGACTTACAACTGATATCTTCTTACAATGGTGGATTAAGGGCCTTGCTTAAAGATGCAACTGTGGCAGCTTGACATGATTTGAACCCAGGACCTTCATGTCCAGAGTCCAGTGCCTTAAACGCTAGGCTACCACAGTTCTGTATGAAGGAATGTTACCAGAATGTTATGCGTTTTTTAAGGCTTTGGTTAAGGTTTTGGACGTTCCATCAATCCACGTTATAAGGCGCATACCTATGCATTGTTCACAACAACAGAATTCTATCAAGTTCAGTAGAAAATGGCTCACTCTGTTATAGTATCCATAGGTTATCGCATTGGGCTGAACACCAGCTTTCTTCATCTCAAACAGCACTCGCACAGCCAGGACTGGCTGTCCGTACTGGCCACAGAGCTGCATCAGAATCCGGTAACACACCTGCGCACAGGCACAAACAATTAAGCTGCTACACAACAACATGTCAGTGTAGAGTTTGTCACTATACTTTAAGACTTACATCACTGTGTTTACAAAACATACATAGTAGTGCTAATTACAAGATATCACTAATCCTGGAGCTACTGTTGGTGGCACAAACACACATTTGCTTAATAATCAAAAAAATCTGAGATAAATCCATTTATTGGTGTGTACCTCATCAGGGGGCTGTAGCTTTTTGTCTTGCATCTTTCTCAAGACGTCATAGGCAGCATGCAATGCACGCACTTTAGAGTGGCATGCTGCCACATAGCCGGGCAGGCAGATAAACCACAAGCCATGGCAGTGGCGCAGCAAACACTTGGACCACATATGAGGGATTGATGAGTAGGTCTTGGACATGCGCTGAGCTGATTTGATCTCCTGATTAGGATCACAGATAATATGACTGAGTTAGCAAATGGGTGCAACAGCAAAAGTTGTAAAGTGCAGAACGAAATAAACAGATGGGGTGGTAAGAGACACACACCTGTTTAGAGCGGCGGAATATGGCTGCTGGGCTCCCAGGGCTGCTGTGTCTGGGGGCAGAAGTTGCTATGGGAACCCTAGGGCCCTCCTGAGGCTCACAGAGCTGGACACTCAACACTGGGAAGCCATTGTAGCTACACAACACACACAAGAAACAAAAAGATTTGGCACAGTATGGGAATGTGAAATAAAATGCAGTGTGTTTTACATTTAGTTTGACTTTTTTTCGGAGACAGTATGAACCCAAGATGACTTGGCCAGAAAACTTCTAATTTGTTAATAACCATCTAAGTCTGAAAGGCATTCTAAAAAAGGTGGTATAAAATAAAGTAATACCACTTTGTAATGTTGCCATTCCGTCTCACAACACTTAATAAGATAATTTAGCACCAGTGTTACCAAACGATTAAATGTACCAAAACGATTAAAGGTGTTATTTTGTCCAATTCTTCCTGCAAATATATCTTAAGGTGTGCAACATCATAGGGTGCTACTTTGGGACAAGAAGTGGGCATCTACTACTGAGGCCCTAACCCTAACCCTAACCCTTACCCTCTTTCGCAGCCATGTCTTTGTAATGTGTGCAGCATGTGGTTTTGCATTCTATTTTTGAAAAATGCATGTATGTCCCCGGAAAAGAGGTGCTCTTTTAGGTAGCATATGTTGCTTTACCACCTTTTTCCATGATTTTCTTAATACATTAGTATAAATAATGATAACTTATAATGATTACAGCGTTCCTATGGTAACATCAGTTAAATTTTTTTTGAGGGTACAACTTAAATAATTTAATTAGTTACATTTGTATTGTGAATACTGATAGTGGACAAAGTAACAGTGGACAATGTTTTTGTCAGATCTGGACTGTATGGACTGATATCCAGGAGTCGAGAAAATGTGTTTTTGGTCGTGTTTGTGCATACTGATAGCTAGTACACTTAAATGAATTTACTGCATCTACCTCCTGAATACTGATGGCTGTTTGTAATGCATCAGAGCAGAGGTTTTCCTATTCAGAGTCTAAAATTCTTGGCAGGTATGCAGATCATGTAATTGCAAAATGTGGTGAATGAAAAGTGTGCCTAAAGGTTTTCACAACACTAAAACACAACACAATAACAGTACCTAAAGCTGCATCTTAAACTGATTACATGCTATGCTAGGAGTGTTTTATTTAAGCTGTCATGAGAGGATTTTGCACTGATCACTTTTCATTTCTAGAGCAGCAAATGACTGCCTAATGTTTTTTAACACCATAGGCTGCCATTTTTTCCCCTCATGTGTTTGGCAATGTTTTAAAAGTTTCAGTCTTGAATATGTGTGGTACCTATAAAGCACAGAAGGTTCCTCCCCCTCAGGAACCAGAGGCAGCTCTGGGGGTGTGATGAACACTGTGTGCTCACTGCGATGTGATTTGTCCAGCTCAATGAGCCTGGAGTCCTCCAGTCTCTCACTGTCCACCTAGGATTAAAATGGAGTTATGATTAACCTGGACACCAAACATACACACAAATACACTATAATGGTGTCACAGTTATACAACAATCTAAGACTGTCATTAATGTACTAGGCTGTGGACCATAAAGTAGAGGGTTCAACTTTAACCATCTGCCAGTGTTGGGTCCTTGAGCAACACATTTAACTTATACAGTAACCTATGAATTTAAACTTTACTTTAGATTTGGACATACGCTACTGTATATTTATTTGCTCCAAAATTCGAACAAAAATTCCGACTCTCTGTCTCGGTAAAACCTAGACCTGTACAACCCAGACCCAGGGGCTGTCTGAAATGAATTGGGCTCCGCCTTGTAACAAATTAAAATTTCTATTAGTAACTCTGGATAATGGTTCTACATGCATTTTGTTGGACTGTGGGGGGTTTAATGGTTAGAGTACTTTGCACCAAAAGGTTCAGGGTTCAAATCCTGCCTTTGCCAGGCCTCCACTGTTGGGTCCTTGAGCAAGACCTTTAACCCACAATTGATTGGACTGAAAGATTATACTATCTGTAAGTTGCTCTGAATAAGGGTGTCTGCTACATGACTAAATAAATAAATGACAGTTGAGAGTATCAGAGGGATTTCCTGAATTCTGAGCACGATTACATTTGGCTTGATGGCCTCCAGTGCTTGTCCGTCTAGCCCTGGATTGGATGAGTGGCAGCTTATAGAGCAAACATGCTTGGTAATCACCCTTAATAGTGCATCTGGCATATCTCACATCTGCGACTTAGTGCACACACACACACACACACACACACACACACACACACACACACACACACACACACACACACACACACACACA
>JAVSBV010000103.1:3538277-3548670 GCA_033117975.1 Parotocinclus spilosoma
TGGAGCAGTTTTGAATATTTGTATATATATATATATATATATATATATATATATATATATATATAATAAAGTGGTCGGTGAGTGCAAGTCCTCCAGCAAGCCTTGCTCTGAGCTCTATGGAACGTCTGTGAAACTTTGTAGAAATTCCAACACCAAATGACTTTTATTTTGAAAGCGTTGTGATTGTTTTGAATGAAGTCTGTTCGCTTGCTTGGATAGTATAATGGCTACTGAATTGCACACAGCCTGAGTAAAGTGCAGCTGTGGGGAAGATCGGGCTGCCTGTGTCTACTTCTAGTGTTTATTCGTCATTCTTTAACGTTCGTAGCGATTAAAATGGGAACAAGAGACGACGAATACGACTACTTGTTTAAAGGTAATTTACATTTCAATTCGCCATAGCCGGTAGTTGCTGATTTTCCAAGCGTCGTTGCCGTATTAGCAAGAAAACCGCTAGGCTGCGTTACAAAATAAATAGTAGTTCTAAATCTTGGAGCCTCTGTTTGGTATTTGTCCGAATAAAGTACGGATGCTTTGATGTTTGGATAAATATTAACTCCGTTTTGGGACGTCACCTGAATTTTTCGCATTAGTGACCTACATCTAGATTACAAGCTGTCACCGCCTAGGCTAGCTAGCCATAACAGGCCAACATTATAAACAAGTTAAGGTGAAACATGGAAGCTTTTTTTATCCGTATAAAACTATTTCTGGTTAAAATCCTGATGTTTTACACTAAAACAGAAAGTCGAAATAGAGATTTGTACACATTTGTAGCGGTGCTGTGTTGCTGGGGCTGCGTCCAAATACCAATAGTGCCGTACGAAATAATAAGCGATGTCAATATGCACGAATATGCTGTTTAGTTAGTAAGTATGAGATTTGGGACGCGGCCATTATTTCTACCGCCACACCTTTCGTTATTATTTTGTGGAACGGAAGATCGATCTAACCAACCGTCTTACTCGTTTATTGTGACAAATGGAAAATGCGGAAACAGGCCTTCTTTTGTCTCCTAAATTACACAATGTGGTACTTTTATTATAAAAAAATAAACATCGATATTTAGGGTCGAATTGGCCAAATTAGACTGAAGTGTTATGTGGCTTGTTACATGGAAGGTAGACGAGGTATTTAGAAACTGTTGTTTGCTTCACCGGTTCATGTAATTGGAAGCTGGTGATTCAAAAGCGTTCCCTCGCCTAGAGCTGAATTCGTAAAGTTGTGGAGTAAATACCTTTTAATGTCAGTTTTCCATTTACAAAAAACATTATCCAGAATTTTTGCGGATAATACAGTTTTACAATCCAACCCGTTTTGGGTTAAGGGCCTTGCTCAAGGACCCAGCAGTGGCAGCTTGGCAGAGGTGGGATTTAAACCCATAGTGGGCACCTGCACCGCTAAGAAGTTTTACTAACACATTTTAGAAGAGTGCTACCAGAATGTTTTTTTACTAAATGGAAACTGCTTTAATATATGGTGCTATATTTAGAATCTGCCTTATTCACAATGCAGAGCCATGATAGGAGTGATAGGAGAGCATTTATTTCCAACGCGACAATGAGCTTTAACTCGGTAGAGGTGTTAATTTCATGAAAATGTATAGGACCTGGTGACACATCCCAGTGAGTGTGTACCCCATAAACTGATTTCTGCAGTTACTGATTATTCCAGTGCTCCTTGAAACCGCATGCTTGGCCACTGGCTCTTCCCTGACCCTGTTCAGGATTAACAAGATAAGAAATTAAATAAATGATGAATGTAAATGGAATATTTCATGTTTACAGATTGGATTAAGGCCTAGAATTCAGATTAAGAAATGTAATAGAGGGCTGGATTTTATACGGCTCACAAAAATAGGGGGTATTTCCGAATTAAATATTCCCTAATGAAATTTCCCCTAATTTTTTTTGAGCAGTGTAGTTCAGTAATCTCAGCACACATCCTTACTCTGATTTCGGTTTACTATGTTTGCACATGCACACAAATAACAAAATAGAGTATAGAGCAGACTTTGAAGCAGCTAGCAGAGTCAAACACGGTTGACAGGGCCGTCCATGCTAAGAGTCTGCGCTTCTTTTTGGACTTGTGTCCATAAAAACTTAAATTTCCTTCTCTATTAATGTTTGATATGTCTGCTTGTATTGAACTGTGCATCTTTTATGTTGAGTGTCAGGTGTATTTGACTTGTGTTGTACATATTGTAAAGTGCCCTTGGGTTTTGTGAAAGGTGCTATATATATATTGAACTAATTATTATAGACCAGATTGCTTTTTTTTCTGTCAAATAAACTATGAAGCACGTTTGGAGAGACCCTGAATGGCAATAAATGAGGAGGAAAAGGAAGAATGCCATGATTTTATTATTAATGTTAGTTTACTTAACATTCTTCTGAGATTGTTGGCTGATAGAAAATTGGGAATCCTATTATTGGCTGTAATACCTGCATTTTTCCAGTTATCTAAATACCCAAGTAAATCAAAACTTATAGACTTGGGTAATAAGATTACAAGCTAAATCTGAATTTCTGCAATTACCAGAGATTAATTGCATTCAAATACACCTTTTGTAGAGTTTATTGATCAGTCATATGGTGCACGTCATCACCCTGAACCTCTTTCTTCCTCAGTAGGGGTGACTCGGTGGGGAGCATTGTCGCCTCACTGCAAGAAGGTCCTGGGTTCAGTCACAGGGTGGAGCAGTCTGCATCCTTATGTGTGGAGTTTGCATGTCCTCCCCTTGACTGCGTGGCTTTACTCTGTGTACTCAGGTCTTATCCCACGATCCAAAGACACGTATTATGTAACTGATTACTCTAAATTGTAAATCAAAACCACTGTGTACTGAATCGTGTAGTGAATCACGAAGAAGGGAAACGTGAATCGAGTTTGGAACACTCATGTGTGTCTTGACAAGTGAGTTTAAGCAAGTGCACTCAGTACTGAACAAATAACAAGCACAGAGATGCATTGTTCTGGTCAAAATGCACTGAAAAACAAATTTTGCAAATTCTGAGTTGGTTGAGAACTAAGGTACAACTGTGTACTACTATTCGCCTCCATGTTGTGGCCTATCTGTCTCAAGGTTTGACACGCGTTCTGAGATGCCTTTTTTTCCTCATCACAGTTGTAGCAGGGCAGTGGTTATCTGAGTAACAATAGCCATTCTGTCAGCTCGAGCCTGGCCATGCTTTCTTGCCCCCTGTCATCAAAACTACTTTGCTTTCTGTCCAACTGCCACTCACTGTTTTTCTTCATTGCAAATTTTAAGTAAGCTGTAGAGATTCTGTGCATTCCCTGGAGAAATTGTTGTAGAAATTCTCAAACCAGTTAACCTAGCACCAACAATCATTTATTCCTCCCCTTTTCCAATTGATCCTTTACTTGTCAAAAAAAGGTCACATTTTTTTAATTACAAAAAATATAACAATTTGTATCTCACACATCTCTCACTCACCACATTCCATTCAAAACAGTCAATGAATAGCAGGCGTTTAAAAGTAATCACACAATATGCCACTTGCGGTATGCTTTTAAGTTTTTCAGCCAAAGCATTCAAATGTGCAAAACTAACGAGAGTCTATTATGTGGGGGTTTGGGGTGTGCATTATTAAAATGATAGGTGAATAAAGGAGATGTGAAGGCGTGAGTCGTGCTGTTGAAACTAATATTTCGTCATCCATTTGAAAGTGTTTGACGATAACAGAAGCCATATTTTCCTAATAAATAATGTGAATCCAATTAATCTATTTCGGACGCTTCAAAATATGAACAAAAATGCATTTTTATAGAGAATCACAATAGTTTTACATAAGAAAACAATCAGATATAAATATAAACACAGTTACACAGTAATCACTCACTTGTATTTAGCACTCAATAAACACAAAAAAACATTGGAAAAACAACAGAACTTTAAGGGATAAACACGCAGGGCGATGCTTACTCAAAGAAAAACAAAGCCAGAATGAACAACGAACACGTTGTGTAACACTTAGTCGTCCGCTCTTTAGGTTTCCATTCTAACCCAGACTGAATTGAGTTTTGGCAGGTGAAATATAAGCATGTGGAACAGATGGAGACTCGTACTCGCGTTAGCAGATTCTTCACCCAATTAAACAATACGAATGCTAACTTCACTGAAAAAAATTTGACGATAACCAAATTGTACGATAACTAGGGAAGATCACTGAGGTTCCGCTGTAATTTCATGGAGACAGATGAATAAAAAACTAAAGCAGCCTGCTTCTCCAGTACTATTGATGATTAATGATATTCCAGTAAGAATTGCATACCTGCTGAGATTCATCACTATCTGACATACTATTAAAATCGAACATAGAGATTGTGCAAACCCATACTAAATTTTATTATATACACTAAAACTAAGGTATTGTAAAGCAGATTGTATTCTGTGTGCAGCTTTAGCTTGTTTTACCCCTGAGATACAGATGAGTAAACAAAAAAAAAAATCTGGGAGTTTGCAGGTCCTTAAAATTGTTTCCCAATGTAGTTGTATGGATGAGACACAAAGATGCAAGTGACTGAAAAACTAGAGATGCGTTTAATTTGATCTTGTATTTGTATTGAGTCCAGTGTTGGCAGCACTGATGTATCATTACGCCACGCCATAATTTATCATTATCTAATATGAGACACGTGACCGATCCAGATCCACTTTCTACCATGAGCATGTGGCAACCTCAGTCTGTAACTGAGTGAGCAAATAATATTAGATGTCATTTTGATGTACTGTTCTTTGTTTGATTTTTTTCTGTGTGAAAAATGCTGAAAAGCAAGACAGCTCCTTGTAATGTGTGTAAAGCAAGTACAGTTACAATATAACCAGTTTTTCAGTCAAGATCCTGTAGAAGTTTCATGTGACAGAGGGCTAGGAGTTCATGCTAAGATGCCACCCTGCAGCAGACTCTCACTGATGCTTTCTCAAAGAGCACTAAACTTTTAGCAAACAACTAAAAAGCTAAAAGTAGAGAGAACACAGAGTATTTGCTTAAGTTCGTTATACTGAATGATGAACCGCAGTAGTGTAAAAATGCCAGATTTTGGAGCCTGAGGGAGCACATGGCATGAAGGTACAAAAATGTGGATTTGTGTATTTATGTACTTCGACCCATCACTATGAAAAATGCATGATGTGTTATAAGTGAACTGATTTGGGTTTTAAACATCAATCACTGTGCAAACAACAGCTCTTTGCAAAAATATGCATAATAATCAGTCAAGATTTACACATTTGGTAAAATCATAATGAACCACCTCAAAAGGAGGCACCCCAGAGAGTATGATGAAAGTCAGATAGTGCTGGGACCACAGGATTGTTCAGCAGCCTGGAATAGATTTGAATTATTTCGAATTGGAACACTACTTGTAAACTGTCGTTTGATGTGCCTTCTATACATGAACTTAACGTTTACACATGCAGAAGAATGTGAAGATGCCATGTTCATGCCAGAGGTTGGAGGAGAATGATCAGACTGGCTCAGTCTAATAGAAAGGCAAAAGTAAATCAAATCATATTTCATTTGCATAATTGAACAACTTTATCTTCATATTCATTTTAAAATATCCACTAATTTTGTGAGCTGTGTGTCTAATTTATATACATTATATGGCTCGTTTCAGTGTAACTTTGTATCAATTGATTTTGTCTGTCATTACAATATTTGTGATAATATTGTGCTCCAGTGATTTACATTAGTAACATTTTGGTTTGCATCCTTAAGACTAAACTGACAGACATTTCTGTACATCTTATATAAATGTAATTGTAACATAACAGATTTAGCAAAATGTCTGCTATTCAGTGTGGCCCACACTGTAATACTAATTCAGCTTTTGGCTAAAATGTCACAGTTTTCAGGTGTTATTTAAAGCCTGTTTTGTTTTTTGTTGCAGTGGTCCTCATTGGAGACTCTGGAGTGGGGAAGAGTAATCTTCTGTCCCGATTCACTCGCAATGAGTTTAACCTGGAGAGCAAAAGCACGATTGGAGTAGAGTTTGCTACTCGCAGCATTCAGGTGGATGGAAAGACCGTGAAAGCCCAGATATGGGACACGGCTGGGCAGGAACGCTACAGAGCCATTACCTCAGCGTAAGAAAATGCAGTCACTCCTACATAGAGCTCAGAAAAACGTGTCATGTTTTAAAAGTTACAGTCGTAATAATCATCTTGTTGTTACTAATTCACTCTAGCTTTAATCAATTCTGAATGACCTTGGACAAGCTGTGGATGCAATATCCTGTTAAAATCCATGCAATATCTTCTTTTTATATCTTGCTCCAGTGAAAGATTTTAATTGTAGAAGTAGCTGACTATGTGGGAAAAGACAAGATTAGTGATAAACAAGATTGTTTTTGACAGACTGCTTCTTTTTTTGTTGTCATTTTTTTGAAGGTATTACCGTGGTGCTGTTGGGGCCTTGCTGGTATATGACATTGCAAAGCATCTAACCTATGAGAATGTTGAGCGCTGGCTGAAGGAGCTTCGGGACCATGCAGATAGCAACATTGTCATCATGCTTGTGGGCAACAAGAGCGACCTGCGTCACCTCCGGGCTGTGCCCACCGATGAGGCTCGAGCATTTGCAGGTTACAAGCAACTTCAGAAAATGATTGCTCTGCTTAATCATTTAAATTATTATTGGGACCTTGTTCAGTATATCAGTACTTAAGTAGTTAAATATGTCATATTGAGTGGTAATAGATAGTGGCAGTAGATACTGGGAGTATGAGATGCTATCTTACTTAATGAATGTTTCTCATGTCTGCAGAGAAAAATGGGCTGTCTTTCCTTGAAACATCAGCTCTGGATTCCACTAATGTGGAGATGGCCTTCCAGACCATCCTGACCGGTTAGTGCCCTTTTCTATTGGTATGTTTACGAACTTACTGGTACGTCCATTGGTCCTTAAACTGCAGTGTCAGTGCCGGGGAGTAAACCAGCGGAGACTTCAAGTGAAAGTGCAAGTCACCATGCAGATAAGCTTGTGTGAGTGTGGTTGTTCAGGGGGATGTTTGTGCGCGTGTTATGTAGGGACAGATTGTAGGTGATTAGATTCTGGCTGAAGGCCATATTCTTACGAACCACTAATTACCTAACCTTGATGCCGAGAGTCCACGAGTTCCTCTGGATTGATGTGACCATAATAAAAAAAACACATTCTGCCTCTGTTGCAGCTTTCTTTTTTTAAATTATTTATTTGTTTAATAAATCAGCTCAGCCTTTCTGCAAAGTAAGCTTAAAGAGTAAATTGCAGACATGCTTAATTGTTAGCGTAATAATGCCATTATGGAGCGTCCTGCACAAGGTTAGAAGTTATAAAAGACGCGAAAGAATTTCAGAACGATCAAGTCTGCAAACGTGTACCTAAACTTGCATGAACTATAATCCCTTTCTCTTCAGTTTAACTCTACCTAAAATATGGTGCTTTCATCTCTCCTCATCTCTCAGAAATCTACCGCATCGTGTCCCAGAAGCAGATGTCAGACCGCCGTGACAACGACATATCGCCCAGCAACAACGTGGTGTCCATCCAGGTGCAGCCCACTGAGAATAAGCCAAAAATGCAGTGTTGCCAGAACATCTAGCCTCTTCCTTGACCTTATTTCCATCCAAAGCCCACCTGCAAAAGCCCTTTTCCCCCATCCTCCTCCCTTTTCTGCCTCCTCCCACACTTTCCCACCACTTCTTAAAGACTGCTTTGGTTCAGAGGCGCAGCTGCATGCTTGGGCTAGAGCACAGAAGCTGTGTTTCCCAACCTCACATCTCAAAAAGGTTACCACCTGCACTCTGGACTAAGCTTAACAGTTTCTTTTGTTTGCCACAGTAGGCTTTTATATTGCAGAATTTTAATAATCAGTTGTGCTGTTTGTCACAAACGTCTTATTTCATTTGCAAGCAGTGTGAGGTTTGTTCATGTGCGTGTCTTAAACAGACACCCTGTAGTTGGCTGAGCCTGTACTTGCCTGGAGTATCTAAGTGTTGCTGTATGATATTTTTTTTAAGAGCTGGATCATCACTGTTTGTAGATGTTACACTAACATCAGGTCCCAGAGACATAAACACTTCCTCGCTTACTCCACATAAACACTACGCAAATATGCGTGTAAATTAGGATATGAGCTTTGGGAGCACTTTCACATGCACTGCCTGGTCAAAAAAAAACATGCACATTTTGTTGAATAATTATTATGTGGCCTTGTTTAGACATCAAAATGCAAATGGCATAGCTTTTATTTCTGTCTAGTTTCACATTCATTCTTCCAATCCATGTATGCAAATGATTTCTTATGTTTTCAGAACCACCCTTTCACATTTTAAGCCTGATCAGTCTTGGTATTGTGATTCTGGAATATGTCATATGGGAAGAAATCCGTTCAGATAACCTGGTGTGTTCACTTACTCACTTACTTACGCTAACTCCAGTTTATTTCCACATAATGTTGCTGACCTTAGACCTGACCAGCAACCCCAGATCATAACTCCTCAGACTTGTGGAGTGGGCACTTCTAAACATGATATGCCCATCACTCTAGTATGGGGTGTATCTGGAATCACCAGTCCACATGAATTTTACCCATTGTGTCCTAGAAAGTTAAAACGTATATCGTAAAAAGTTTTTTTTCTTCCTGATTACTTTTAATAAGAGGTTTTCCTATGTTCACATGGCTGTTCAATAGCTGTTTTTTCTGACTTTTTCTGTTAAACAGTCTAGTTATACTGTTTATATTATTATTATTATTGTAATATATTTTTTCCTTCTTTCAGAGTTAAGTCATGTAATTTTTTTTCTTTTGGACCACTTTTGTGAAGTTGGTGGTTCATTATCTTTTCACGTTTAATAACGCACTGAACAGTTCTTTACTTAGTTCCAGGAATTTTAGCATTCTTTACTTAATGCAGGCCAATAATTTGACTTTTCTAATCCACTGCATTATCTTTACATCTATTGGATATATGATATATGATTAAAAGTGAGAAGCTACTCACTGCATCATCTAAGGTTATAATAATTGCTGTCAACTGAACATAATCACTGCAATAATTGTAGAAGCATATGGACGTAAGTATTTGCTTACTGAAATGAAAACGAGGAGGTTTTTTTGGGCCAGGCTGTGTATTTTGAAAGTATTTGTGGGAACAGCATTGCACCTCGGTGAACATGAAGGTGACTTTAGTGGTCTCTGTAGCCGAATGTGCTTGCATGCTTTATATCGGATAGAAGGGAAAGGCTTTAGCTCTTAGTACAGAGTATTTGAAGAGCATGGTTCGTCATACTGGCACAGCATCTGTCGCTTTAGGTCATCCTCTGCCTTTTCAATAGAGTAGTGGTTTTGGTGCCTTTCTCAGTGGAATGTCGCACAGCGATGCCTCCTGTTTTGTGCATGTGCTCCTACTGTGGGCTTTCCTTGCTCAGCACAGGCCTTCATCACATGATCTGCAGCACTATAATGGTCACTGAGTGTGGCTGCTGCCTTTTTTCTGGATGTTTCTAGCTCTCGGATGTGATCTCAGTTACTGACAAGAAATGTTTTGCTAATTAAGCAATTCTACTTACTATGGAGCATATGCTTGCCCAATACAGCACACGTTTGTGTAGAAGATCTTGAGCCTTATTTCTGATGCTAGCCACTTTTGCGGCACTAAAAACACTATCTCAGACCATGACGATGTTGCGGCTTCAAATGTATCACCTTTATAGTCAAGTTATGATAGCCAAACGAGTAACGATAGCCAAACTGCTGAGCCGGTCACCACCGCACCACAAACGACAATTAACTTTTGATTGTGGACTGGAGCTTTTGTGTTTTTGCACCAAACACTATTTATTTCCTCAATTTACCCACACTACAGTTTAATGTCTTAGACCTTTTAGTAGACTTGTATTTATGCTAGAGTAGCCAACTGATTTATTGGCCTATTATTGTGCCTCTGAAAATTAGAATGTCTGTGAAGTTATCAAAATAAATATTGTATAATGTATCGTAGCCCATTATAATCTTGTGATTGTAAAGCCGAGCATTCCCACGATTTTGCAACATGGGAAACGCCATAATCTGGCTGTCTAAGAAATAGTATAGCGTGTACAATAGAAGTGGTAGTAAGGACTGGACCTGTAATGCATGGTATGTTGTGGTTGCACCAATGACCACATGGATACTGTAGTCAGCATATGCCCCTGCTTCTCTGAATGTTGCACTCGACTGTAATGCTTTTCCTGTAATCAGACACTGTAGGTAGTGACCCTTCAGGGCTGGGATGGGAAGACCTGTACGAGCTTGTATAATAAAGACTATAAGCAGTGTGTGTGTGTGTGTGTGTGTGTGTGTGTGTGTGTGTGTGTGTGTGTGTGTGTGTGTGTGTGTGTGTGTG
>JAVSBV010000103.1:3557076-3589364 GCA_033117975.1 Parotocinclus spilosoma
GTGCAGAAGGACAGCAGATGTGTTAAGTGTGTGAGTTTGAGCGAGAGAGAGAGAGAGAGAGAGAGAGAGAGAGAGAAAGAGAAAGAGAAAGAGAGAGAGAGAGAGAGAGAGAGAGAAAATGGTAAGGGGAGTCTGGGACAATGCAGTGTTTCTTACATTTTATTTGGTTTTTATTTTATTGCATACAATATGCACCTGAGATATTTCAGGTTTGATCTGGTCTGCTTTATTTAATATGTAAATAAATTCCTCAGCAATTTCAGGTCTACATCCCCAAATAATTTGTTACAGGGCCAATTTTGTGTGTAATGGATTTTGTGACTGTGACATCATACTATAGTGCTTGACAAAGGTGTGCCATGCCCTTAATCCCTTGCCCATGTGGTTCTATCAGCTATTGTTGAATGGTATTACTTCATGTAGTGCTGACTGAGGGATTGAAGATCACACCTCTTAAATTAACATTTACATTTACAGTATTTAGCAGATGCTCTTATCCAGAGACTTACAAAAGTGCTTAACCTCTTCAGCTTGCGCCCTTGCCCATTAAAGATTGACATTCTACCTGATTCCTTAAATCATTTATTTTTATTATGCACTGTAAATTAAGAAATCTGTAAATCCTTTCAAATTCTACTTTCATGAACATTTAAATAATTATCTCTGCCCATCTCTGCTCTGTAGCAATTATTCTGTGATATCTGTGATATCAAAACCATAAAATAGTGTAGTTTCTGCACACCGCTACAGTGGCTTCCCTGACATGATGTATACTGGCAGTTCTTCGCTGTAGTGTATGAACATCCAAAAAGTAATGCTTAAACACAGGTTTTAAAAGTACACCCTGCTCAATCCTGAATTGTAAGGTTTTTTGGTTGCAGCCATTAACACTGTTTAATCTAGGATATTCAAATTAAGAGCATAATCCTCTCCAAAATAAATATGGAGAAACAGGAATGTTCTGATCCTACAAAGAAGAAAACATGAGTATTACAAAATTCCAAAATTGTTTAATTGGAGGACACTGCCAGAAAACGTGTATGAACGTAAGGAATATTATGGTATAATTTATCAGTAGACAATTTGGGGTGATATAATATTTATATAAAAAATATATGTCTCCATCCTTTACAGACAATTTGTGATTCCAGACATTTACTATACCAAGTGTTACTATAGACGTAAGCTTGCTATAGAGGTTAGAAATCAAACCACAAGTAATTGACTGGATTTAAACTAAGCCTGTAAAGCATTTGTTTCAAAAGGAGCATCCCAGGGTGAGCAACACCATATGTGCGTAAGGCTGCCCTGAGTCTTAAATATAGAAATTAGAACGACCCAGGTATGGAATAAGAACTTTTAATATCATTAAAGTGTCCAAGCCCCCGTTCACTAAATATATCTTCTAGAATTAAAATGTTAGCTTTGGGGGTTAGACAAAAGGTTTGCCACCAGTCAAGCACCTCAGCCTTTTATGGATACTGATTGTCTAACAAATCATGGTTGCAGTCATCAGTCGACATCATTACGAGCCCTAAATGGCCTTTGTTCCAGCTTTTTTTGTGTTGTAGGCCTGAAATGCAGGAATGGATGTTCATTAACAAATAATATGAAGCTCACCAGACAAAAATACATGTGTTCGGAGGACATCCACATTTCACAAAGGCCTATCTTATCATATGCATTAATCTATACATACCAATAGTCATAATATATATGTGCTCAACAGACATTTAGCAGCCAAATGGCTGCATTACATATTGTTATCTGATTTTCATCAAATGAAATTGAATTTACAAAAGTAATAATACCCAAATAATTGCACTTATTAAACACATTATTAAACACATTAATCATGGATGGAATATTTTCTATGCTGGAAAATCTGATGTGACTCTCAGGGTTAATTTCTTTAAAGTGTACCAGTGAATGAGCTGCAATCTGTAGTCAGAAACGTCTTGTCGAGAAAAAGGCTCAAAAATCTGACCCTTGACTTGTCACATACATTTCCAGCATGGACAGTTGATGATCAGTGAGTGTGTGCAATGAAGACACAATTGTGCACACCAGTCTGAGCACAATGCCATTTAATTTTTATGAATGTTTCAGACACAATCTCCACATCATTATTTATTCACTTTCCATGCCTGCCTAATCCCATTCAGTGTAATGGTGCGACCAACAGTGCAGAGGGCAAGAACCACCCCTGGACAGGATACTATTACAACCTCAAATCAGATTTGGGACAGTATGGATTTCATTGCATACAGTATGAACCTGAGTTATTTTATGTTTTGTCTGGTCAACTTCATTTCTTTTGTTAATGAACATAAATTCCTGCATTTCAGACCTGCAACACATTCCAAAAATGTTAATGTTTCCATTCCTTTTCACCGCTCTTATAAGACACTGTGGCACAGATATGCCAACATCTTAAGATGTGCAACAGTACCCAAACCCTCTTCATCCACAGTCATGTTTTTCTAATGGGTGCAGCACACGGATTTGCAATGTATTGTTAAAAAATGCATCCCTGAATAATGATGTCTTGATGTTGCTCTAAAATTTCAATGTACTTTTCTGCATTATTGCTTCCATCACAGAAGTGTAAATGACATTTGCCAAGGGCACTAACACCATGACATACCATGATAGACCCTGTCTTTTGGAATTGCTGCTGATAACAGTCTGGATGGTCCTTTTTTGTTTGATCCAGAGGACACCATCCATCCATTCTTCCTAAATAGATCTGGAATACGGATTCATTTTATTACAATATACATTTACGCTGTGTCATGGTCCATCCTACATGCCTCGAGCCCAGAGAAATTGACACCGTTTTTTGCACAGTAACGTTTTAAAAACCTATTTGTGAACGTAACTCTGTATTGAAGTACTTGATAAATATAAAGTTATCAGTTGCCCATGTGGTTCTATCAGGTGTTGTTGAATGGCGGTTATTAATGCAGTGCCATCTGACTTAACAAAGATCACGAGATTTCAGCTTATGCTTGAGCCCTTGTCCGTTACAGTCTTAAATTCCTCCCAATTCCTTGAATTATGTAATAATATTATGTACTGCAGAAGGAGAAATATGCAAATCCCTGCCAATCTTTCTTTGATGTACATTATATTTAAATATTTCAATAATTTTCTAGTGCATTTGTTGATAAACCATATATCATGTGGTCATCTTTGCTCATCGGAGACCAAATAATAATTACAATCTCCTGTTGACATCACCTGTTTGAAATCACACAATTATTTTTTTTCTCTAAATGCTCCATTTTAAATGTGTTGCTGGCCTGAAATGCAGGAATTTATGTTTGTTAACAAATGAAAGGAAGTTGATTGGTCAAAAAATGAAATCTCCAGGTTCATTCTGTCTTCAGTTATATAAAAAGTAGGAAATTTAATAAAAACTGTTTTTTATATATGCATTTTAAATTTCATAACTTTTTTATATGTTGGAGTCAAAATGTATATATGTGAGGTATTTTGGTGTATATGAGGACTAAGTTTCCCATGTGTGTGCATGCCTGAGCTGAGTTTACCCTGGTCACAGCGGATGCCTTTGTATCCAGGGCTGCAGTAGCAAGTTCCAGTCACATAGTCACAGGTGGCATTGTTCAAGCACTCACATAGCTGTTGGCAGCCATAACCGAATGTCCCTGGAGAACACTCTGAAACCAGGTACACCGACAATGTTACAGCACTCTCACCCTGCTTCATTAATGCAACATGGTACATTAAATAGTGCAAAAACTCTAAGAGGCACAAAATGGCACTTACTTTGCTCACAGCTGGCCCCAATGAAGCCTGTGCGACAGGCACACTGGCCAATGATGTGGTCACAGTCAGCTCCGTTCTGACAGCGACACACCTCGGCACAGTCTCGCCCATAGAAGCCTGAGGGGCAGCCTAAGCAAGCAAAAAAAAATCTATAGCTCTGAAACTAAAAGGTTTTCTCTCCATCCTGTTAAACACAATAGCTTACATGAGTGGCTCTCAAACATTTTAACTACAGTACCTATTAAAATAAGTAAATATTTATTGCCTCACATTTATTCAGCATTTCAGTTTATTATTTCAGTTTTATGTGAAGGCATTTTCAATGCATAAACATAAATTCATTCATTTGTTTATTCATTTTCTTAACTGCTTAATCTTAATTGGAGTCACAGGAAAGCCAGTGCCTAACCAGAACAGGGTGCAAGCCAGGAACAATCTTAGACAGAACACCAATCCATTGCAGGGCACATTCACTCACACACTCGTATATTAGGGGCAATTTGGAGACACCAATCAGTCCAACACACATGCCTTTGAACTGCGGCAGGAAACAGTTGCACCTGTGGTGAATCCAAGTGGACATGGGGAGGACATGCAAACTTCACACAGAAGCTGGCCAGATCACTCCACCTGGACTCGAACCCAGGACCTTCTCTATGTGAGGTCACAGTGCTACCCACCGAGACACCATACTGTCCAAATATAAAATGTATTTATTTATTTATATATATTTTCACATTTTAAAGGCCCAACATTTGTTATTCATGCCAATCTTGCCTTTGTATCAATTTTAATAAATGTATAAATATAAAATATATAAATGATATATACATATAACAAACATAACATAACAAACAAAATACTCATATCAAAGTGAGTTTTGGAGGTGCAGCAGTCTAAAACAATAGCCCACCACTGCAGTGACCCAGGTTTGTGTTGTCTTACTGCCAGGACGTTTATTAACAAATAAAATAAAGTTGACGAATAAAATTAAGTATATACCATCAGCAATTAAATAAAAAGCAGTTAATGTAGGAGTTAATGTAAGAAACGCTGTTTTTTGTGCTGGGTGTGGGGGGTAAAATGTGAGTATTGTAATGACTATTTCCGGGGTAGGATGATTCTCTCTATGCATTCATTGCAGGTGTACACGTAAGTAATATTATTTCATGGGCATTTTATGTTGGTCATCCTCTGATCATTAATCAGTTTTGGACCATGTGTCATTATTGGCAGAAAAGTGGTTTGTTACCTGAATAACTAAGCAGATGGCAGGTTTTACAGATTTTTGTACTGTGTCTTTTAATTGTCCACTACCAACAAATGATCCTACAGTATTGTTTGTGATTACATTTATGATGTTAATTATTACTTTTTAGTTCACATTTCAAATGTGTAATTGATCTGTTTTGATATTTATCTTTGGAAATCATTAATTTACTTTTAATTTAATTATGCTTTATAATTTGAGGATTTCTGGTACTCCTATTTGAGAAACACTGTACATAGTACAGTATTCTGTTCAGTACAACATAAAGTATCAAAGGCGGAGTAACAAAATATTGCAGTGCACATGAGGAAAGACATTAAACTTTATTGTGTTCCATATGTTTTTCTTAACACAATAAATGTGGGAACTTATTGGTATGTGTGCGCCATATAAAAGCATTTTATAATAATCTACATGTGCCAGCAGGTGTCACTGTTGTCTGTGAGCAATGCACAATGCTAGCGCAAGCCAGATGTTTTTATTACTCACGTTGTGTGCAATAGAGGCCCGTCCAGCCAGAGCTGCACCTGCACTCCCCGTCTGAAGCACTACACTGGGCTCCGTTGTGACAGTTGCATGAGTTAAGGCAGTCAGGGCCCCACTGGCCTATTGGACATGCTGCACACATGAGCGCTGTCAAAAATGCTCTCTCATACATACAAGCAAGAAAACATCATAAACCTCAGACTAAAAAAACAAGTGTAAAGATTTGTAAAACAGACATACCTCATTCCTAACTACTAGACTAAACTATGAGAATAGGATGAGTTGGATGAAGAAAAGAGTGTGTCACACAGAGGAAGGATGAGAGACAGAGGGAGCAGAGAGCAGACAGGAAATTTAGGGAGGTTAATTGATTTATACCCTGTGAACAGTCATCTCCAATCCACCCGGAAAGACACTGGCAGGAGCCGTCAATGGGGTTGCATGTGCCGTTGTTCGTGCAAAGACACGCTTGGGCACAGGCTTTTCCAAACTTGCCACTAGGACACACTGCCAGAGAAAAAAACAAACAAACAAAAAAAATCATCATCACTATGCAGGGTAACACTGCTCTGGGACAATGACATGACTTACAATTTCGTCCTTTTTTTAAATAAGCCATTTTATTTTGCCTTAAACTTATTCAACAATAATATAAAAATAAAATATAACAATATGTTCAATGCACCAACATAAAACTAATTTAATAAATGTATTAATGTAAAGTCCCCAAAATGATTGTTCATGCCATTCTTGTCTTTGTACTATTTTTTAGTAATAAAAAAAGATTTCAAAGGTCCAAAACCAATAAAGGTCGAAAACCAAAACAGAATGATTTACTAATATAAATGTTGCAGTATAACACACTAGCCCACCACTACAATGACCCAGGATTATGTTCTGGCAGTGATTTAGAGCCAGGTTTGATGTTAAAGGAAGGAGTGCAGGCCTTATGGGGGCTGCAACAGTGATCTCTGCCATCCCTGTGGGGAACTGGTGTCTTGTCCAGAACAGACTTATGCTGCACAGTATGTTCTACTAATCTCTTTGTAATACACTGTAATTGAGTTCTAAAGTCTGTGAATACTATTTACACATTATCTTATCTCATGCAAAATCATTACTGAAGGAAAAGTCAGTAGGCTGGCAGATTTAATTGCATTGAAAAAAAAGCTCAAAATAACCAAAACCTCGAAAAATATATTCTCAGTTACAGTAAAAAGATGTTTGGCACTTTTAAAGCCAAATTACTTACTATTAAAAGAGAGTTTGTGAACAGTAGCCAGATGAATCAACAGACTTTTAAATTGAGCGTGTATATTTATCATTTTCCTCATGTATCCATCTGTGCCACCTCTACTCACCATGCACAAGAACATGACTGATGTGTCACAGAATTAAAATAGAGCTTGTGTACATTTTTAATAAAACGAATATTTCAGCTGCCTTCTGACACTAGACTCATTTGGAGATTTAATTTCAGATTAAAGTTCCATCAGGTCTTTTTTGTTACTCCTCTCTTAGATAGGGGAGGTGGATGTGGGGATTTAATCAGCTACATACAACACAGTCTTGCCCCATCACTAAAGACAAAAGGAGAAACCAGATGCTGGTAAACAGATGTCTATGCTGTGCAGGAGCTATTGGATGGCGCAACAGTATCAGATAAGGGGTCTACTTAACAAGAAAGTAAAAATTTAATCTTTGTGACAAAGACTTATTTTAAAAACCATATCTCCATAGACTCCCACTCTCCTTGAGGAAATGCCCCTTTCAACTGCCTCAAAGAAGACCCTTATTAGCCAGAAGGACTCGCTCCTGCTTGTTTTAGGCGGTTAGTTGCCTCCTCTCAGCATCATTCTCCAGAAATCCTTAGAGGAACTTCATTAAAGCTCTCATGGATGGGTCAGTGTAGATCAGAACAGCTGAGGATACCCGCTACAGAGGAACATGTGGTTTAGCCACAGTGCCCATGAGTCTTACTGTTCTACCAGCTACAGTCACACCTAACAAATTAAATGAACTCTTCTACACAGTCTCTTTCCTAGACTCTGTCTTATTTCTGTTTTAACATGTTAAACATTTATTCAGGAGACTGCTCTGAAATCCATAAAAGAGAATTTTATAGAAGCTTATTTCCATTCCTTAATTCATGAAAAGACTAGTTAATTATCATTATAAGTTTTATCTATGTTTAATTTAAAAGTATAGTCTGATGTGTGTTGTGGAAAGAAAGCTGGATTTTAAAGTTTATTATTTTGAGCTGAAAACTTCACTGACCTGAAACATAACCTAAATCACATGTACAGTATCTCACAAAAGTGAGTACACTCAACACTAAAGATTTGACACTTTAAAACAGAATACTTCTGACAACAAAAGTGAGTACCGTTAAGTGAAAATTACAAAATTGTGCCCAAAGTGTACTCTGTAACTCTATCGGGCATGTTCACTAGAGCTTCAGGTTATCCCTGGAATTCTCTTCCGCTACTCCATGACAACATCATAGTGGATATTTAAGACCTTTTGCTCCTCAACCTTTCATTTGAGAATGCTCCACAGATGCCCAATAAGGTTTAGGTCTGGAGACATGCTTTTTTCAAGACTTTTACCCTCAGTTTCTATAGAGGAGATGTGGTTGGGTCGTTATCATGTTGGCCCTGCTGCCCAGTTTCTGAAGGGAGGAGATTATGCTTAGATGCCAACCATACAGTCACAGTACATGTTGTCATCCATGGTTCCATCATTGAACTGTAACTCCCCCACAGCCGGTAGCACTCCTACAGCTACAAACCAAGACATTCCCACCATCGGGCTTAACTGTAGGTAAGAAAGACTTCCATCCGAACCAAATAAGTTTATCTTGGTCTCATTAGACCACAGGAAATGGTTCCAGTAATCCATGTAATCCCTAGTTTGCTTGTGTTCTGCAAACCATATGTAGACATTCTTGTACATCATCTCTAGAAGAGGTTTCCTTCTTGGATGATAGCCATGCAGACCAGCATGATACAGTGTGGCCATAAGGTTGACTCCCCACTCCTTCTGAGTCAACCTCTGGATACTGGTACTGAGCATGTGAAGTCAACTTCTTTGGTTGACCATGGTGAGGCCGGTTGTGAGTGGAACCTGTCCTGTTAAACTGCTGTATGGTCTTGGCCACCGTACTGCAGCTTACTTTCAAGGTGTTGGCAATCTTGTTATAGGCAATCTTGTCCTAGGCCATCTTTATATAGAGCAACAATTATTTTTTCAGATCCTTATAGTTCGTTGACATGAGGTGCTATGTTGAACTTCCAGTGACTAGTATGAGCGAGTGTGAGAGCAATAACACCAAATTAATACACTTGCTGTCCATTCACACCTGAGACCTTGTAACACATGATGCAGAGAGGGATCAACTGGGAACCTTTTGGCCACGTTCATTTAAGGGTGTACTCACTTTTGTTGCCAGTGGTCTGCTAGTGCTAGAGCATTTCATTTAAACAATATTTCAAATAACAGAAATATTTAAAAAAGCTAAAAAGCTAAAAAGGTTGGGAGAGTATGGACAATAAAAAGTGTAAATTAAAAAAGTGCTCATCAAATTTACTTTGATTTATTTGCAGACAGTATTTTATGTTTTGTTCTTTTCTACATTGAAGGCCTGCAACACATTCCTAAACAGTTGGGACAGTAAACTAAAGTATTTATCACTTTGTAATGTTGACTTTCTCACATTACTTAAAAGATGTTTTGGCACCAAGGATACCAAATGATTTAATGTTTCAGGTGTTATTTTGTTCCATTCTTCTTGCAAACACGTCTTGAGATGTGCAACAGTACTAGGTCGTTGTTGGCATATTTTATGGTTCAGAACTCTCCATATATTCTCTGCTAGGGACAAGTCAGGACTGCATCATTATCCATATTTTCTTCCACAGCCATGGCAGCATATATTTCTGTAAGATTTAAATGTGCTTTTCTGCGTTAATTATGCCATCAGAGAAGTGTCAATGGCATTTGCCAAGAGGACTACAACAGTCCCATAATATGACAGACCCCAGCGTTTGGATTTGATGCTGATAACAGTCTGGATGGTCCTTTTCATTGTTAGTCTGAGGCACAAAGTGTCCATTGCTTCCAAAAAAGATCTGGATTACTGAATTGTCTGAACACAATACACATTTTTACTCTATTTTGTAATGCTTGATGAAGGTAGGCCAGAGCAATATCTTGCCCTTGTGATTATATTAGCACCTAATTGTTATATCAGCTGCTTATAGTTCTTAATGCAGTGCCACGTGAGGAATCAGATGTCAAGGGTGTTTAGCTTACACTTGCCCCACTGCCCTTTATGCAACAAAATTATTTCAGATTGTGTAAACTTGAATGATTATGCACTGCAAATGTATTTTAATATTTGCATTCCTTGCTCTGTGAAACATTTCAATATTTCTCTCACATAATTTTTTTTTTACCTAATTATTAAACCTAAATTGCCCTGCCCCAACTTTATTTGGAATGTATTGTGGGCCTGAAATGCAGAAATGGATGTTTATTATCAGACAAAATATAAAAAATATTGGATATGATATAACACTGTATGAAATTTAATAAAAGTCAAAGTAAATGTGAGACACACGTATTCCAATATTCCATACTGTTTCAACATTTTCTGATTAGTGGTTGCAGTACTGAAAAAGGTTTACTGATTTATAATGAATCCTGGGTTCAGATTGTATTCTGACATTTTATTCCCAACTGTCAGAATTTACTTGGGCACCACCTACACTGCTCACAACAGCAGGTAGCACTACCAGAGAGATTATAACAATGAGCTGTGGATTTATTCCATGCTGAAAAGTCTCAACACTGAATGTACTGAATGATCATGACCTACTCTAGAATGTACAACACGATTAAACATGAATAAATAAAAATGTGAAAAAGCAAATATATTTTTATTAATGAAATGGTTGGGTGAGTTTGATAAATGAAGTGTATAATCAAGAAAAAAATTGTATAAGGATACTAAAAAATAAGTCCAACACTGCAGGTCTGTAATGAGACAGGACAGATAATAAGAAAACTGCACCAGCCACATATAGGTCTTTTTTATTTAATCATGAGCTTTGTGTTATCCATTTTTTAGACTCTGTACAAATTTAAAATGGTTTTCTGTCAGAATTCTTGAAGGACTGCATTACAAAGAACAAAAAAAATCAGCAGCAATAAATGACAGTCTGCAACATTTCCAACAGATTTTCAACATGTGTTCATAACAACCCCTCTGCAACATAAACCTGATGTAATCAGATGTATAGTGGTGTTTAAGAAGTTTGTGAACCCAATTATTGTAACTGTTCTATATTTCTGCGTATATAAAGCAAAACGTCATTACATTTCGCATATACTAAAAGTCCTAAAAATAAACATGAATCCTAAATAAATTAAACAAATGAGACAACAATAATTAAACAAATGAGACACAATTTTAGATTTGCTAATTTCTTTACTGAAGAAAATGATCCAGTATTACATATCTGTGAATGGCTAAAGTATGTGAACCTCTAAGATTATTAGTTAATTTGAAGGTTTGTTGTTTGTTTATTTAGTTAATTTAACATCACTATCATCATCAATGTCTAACATGGTTACTTCTAAGCTAGTCACATATATACACTCAAATTGGGCCCATTTAGTGTAATCAATTAACCTAATGCATTCTTTGGACTGTAGGACAAAACCAGATTAACCAAAACAAACAGCATGCAGGACATGCGGAAAGGACCCGTGCCGTTCCACCTGGGGAGCGAACACAGAACTTTCTTGCTGTGAGGCAACAATGCTATCCACTGAGACACTGTGCTTCTGCAAATTGGAAAGTGATATTAAAGTCAAGTTTGAGTGCCCTGTCATATTTACAAAACAGAGATCAATTAAAGTCAGATTTTTACAATATATGTTTGTTGATGAGTACCATGGCATAATAAAAGGAGCTATCTGAGAACCTTGTTTACGCTATCAGGTGGAGGAAGGTTCTAAAATTACCTGTTAAGATTCTAGGATAAACCAATCCACAGTCAGACAGTTTATGTACAAATTGAAGAAATTCAAAAGCTCGGTCGAGCAACAAAGATCACATGTACAGTATCTGACACATTGTATATGATAGTATAATAATTTGAGCCTGTTTGCTGCATTATTGCTAAAATAATTATAATAATGAATTATGAATGATGCCTTCTAAAGCAACATGTCTGATAAGTCATACATTTAAGACATTATATTAGGAACTCACCAATATTTTAGAACTCATTTTGCATCAGAAATCTGCTCAGATTCCTCCAACCCAATATGCAGGGCTGATCAACAGTTACCAGAAGTTTTAAGTTGCAATTATTGCTGCACAAGGGAATCAAATCAGATACTGAAAGAAAAGGTTCACATACTAACTCAGATATATGTAGTAATGGATCAATTACTTTAATAACTAAATTATTACTATTTTTATCTCATTAACTGAGTTATATTTATCTACTTTTGGGATTTCTAATGGTGTTTTTTGTAATCTGATACATTTTCGACTAAAATTCAACACAAAATGCCACCCAAAGGAAACCAAGCAAACTTTGAAGCATGGTGGTGTTAACAATAAGTTGTGGAAGTATTTACTTCAGTGGGGGATTGGACAATTAGTCAGTATTGGAAGGGAAATAAATGCTGCCAAGTA
This sequence comes from Parotocinclus spilosoma, assembly GCA_033117975.1. Lineage (NCBI taxonomy): Eukaryota > Metazoa > Chordata > Actinopteri > Siluriformes > Loricariidae > Parotocinclus > Parotocinclus spilosoma. Next base: position 3,569,337 of record JAVSBV010000103.1, read on the forward strand.
CTTGAAAATTACTGATGAAAACCTGCTGCCTTTTACTTGACAACTGAAGATGGACAGTGGATCACTCTATAGCAAGACCACATCCCTTTCAGACTGTAAGACAAAAAATGTGACTATTTGAAATGGGAAGGCCTACAATGGCTTACTATAGCATTGTTAATATAATTCGACAGACTCATATAATCTTTAAGTTTGGTTAGTTTACAGGGCAAGGTGTTAAAATAGTGCTGCTAATGCTAATGTTGGGGGGGGTTAATAGGCACTAAGGGTGGTTGCAATATGGACTTGGACAACAGATGCCAAGTATCTTACCAAGCACAAGCAGATATATTCTTTGGTTAAGGTGCAATGTCTGCTTTGATGAGCTCCCTTAACGCAGTATAAAAACAGGGACTTCAATTGCTGGAGAGGGAAATGACTTATTAATATCTTGTGAAATATATCATCTTCTTCAAGTGGTTGACACATCAAAAAAAGGCTAGAGATCATATTTCCCCTCTCAGTTAACAGGAGGCACATAATGTAATGCCTAAGTGCTTTCATTTCATTTGATTTATATTCACTGAGAGTGTGATGCTGAATAATTGACATGGCTTTAACAATAAAATATAGTCCTGCCTTCTCATAAGTGACAAGCTTTCATAGTATGTGTGAAATACTTGGCCATTCCAGCTGAACATGTATTGCCAGGTGTATGTTTACTTAATGCTTAAGTTTCTTGTTTAGTCTCTAGTCTTAGAAGATCTATTGCTATTCCACTGTGATTCTGGTTAGGCACTCTGCAGTGAGGTGTTTACTTTTATCCAATTTTGTCAGACTACTCCATATTAATCCTTTCATCACAGCCTGTGACTAAAAATAATGGTGCCTCATTTTATAACAAGATTGAGCAGTGGCCATTCTGAGTGAAGATCATGAAAACAACAGTGACTGACTAATCACATAAAAAATCTTATTTACAAAAATCAAATGGGCTTATAATAAGACACCACAATTCCATAGTAATCGTAGAGATTAATCACCTAATAAGCCCTAATGTAGTAGGGTCCAGTCATAGGAAATTGTATACCATGCAAAATTTACTTTTTCTTTGTTATAATCGAATTATCTAGCATTGAAAACAAGAAACTCATAACTAATCTCCTTCCTCTTTTCTGATTCTATTAAAACTCAATATTAGCAGGCTATCCCCTCAGCCTTTCTTGTCTTATTTTCTCTCTTCTGTGTATTGAACAGCTATCGATCTGGCTCTTCAATGTTTGTCCCAGTGCAAAAGGATGGCCTCAGCAATATTCATATTTCATCTGAAGGTTATTTATCAATGTCAGTGATAATGCCAATTACCTGCACTGTGGTGAAGGACCAGAGACAGCTCAGTATGTCAAAAAGAGGGGAGCTTTCCCCATGCCCCACTGAGCGCCATACTGTATGAGACAGGATACGGCACAGTGCAAAATGATCATTCTTTGTATTACTCTAATATTATTACACCTTTAGACATAATCCATGCCCCTGCAGGTGATTTGGGGTTTAACTCAATGTCGCTTCATTAAAGTTATGCATCAAAAGCTGACATCATCCTTTGTAATAAACTGAATGTGCATGAACAGTCATTGCATCAGCTGGATCAGAGGCAGTTTAAATACAAGATACATGCAATCCATTACTCCTGAGAAAAAGACAGAGTGGGGCAGGATGGAAAATGAGAAGGAAGAAAGAGTTACTTGCCTTGGTTGCATAACGGGCCGAAAAACCCGGATAAGCATTCACATTGCCCTGTAACGTGATGGCACGGGCCGGTGCTGTGTACACACTGGGGGCATGACTGGCTGCAGCGATGCCCAAAGAACCCAGGAGAACAGGCTGGCATAGAAAACAGACAGAGGAGAACAGAAAGAGGGAAAGAGGAGCCACAAGAATTCATCAAAAAAAAGAAGAAAACAAAGAGAGTAATAACATACTGTACATATTGTAGGTCAGAAGTGATCATTTAGGAACAGTTTATGGTGTAAAATATATACAGTTTAGGACAAAAGTCTATGGTCACTACTGAAAATACTTGTTTGGATCTCTGCGGAGAAGGATTCATGCTGCTTTAGGAGAATAACTCAAAACACACCTTAAAACTTTGCAATTACTCATTGAAGACCAAAGAAGCTCAAGAAATGCTAACTGTCATGCATTTTTCTCTAGAGTCACCTTCTATAAACCCAATTGTGCATACATGGGGGCACTTGTTATTAAACTGTAGATCCTGCACACTCACAGTTTGCTGAAGCTGGAGTACTAGCTGGTCCCATAAAGACCTGACCAAGCACGCCAAGGAAGTGTTGCCATCTGGCAGAGACATTCCCCTTTCTGTGCTTGGGCAAAAATAATCAAGCTGAAAAATGCAGTGCCGTGACATCCAACACATGTCCATAGGATGTCCTGCACATATAGCTGAGTGTCCCTCCTGGTCTGCGACCTTTCTGTGTGATGTCTGCATGTCCTCCTTGTGTCTTTGTGGGTTTACCCTGTGTGCTCTCTTGTTTCTTCCCACAGTCCAGGACAAGGACATGCAATAATTTATGATGATTACACTAAAGTGACGCTAGCATCTTTATGAATGCATGAGTGTATGTGCCCTATGATAGAGCACTACATTCCAACATGATAATGACCCCAAACACACCTCTAAAATGACCACTGCCTTGCTAAAGAAACTGAGGGTAAAGGTCAAGCATATCGCCAGACCTAAACCCTATTGAGTATCTGTAGAACATTCTTAAACAGAAGGTGGAGGAATGCAAGGTCTCTAACATCCACCAGCTCCGTGATGTTATCATGGAGGAGTGGAAGAGGATTCCAGCGATGACATGTGAAGCTCTAGTTAACTCCATGTCCAAGAGACTTAAGGCAGTGCTGTAAAATACTGGTATTCACACAAAATATTAACACTTTTGGGCACAATTTTGCCATTTTCACTTAGGGGTGTACTTTTTTGTTTTTGTTGCCAATGGTTTAGACATTAATGGCTGTGTGTTCAGTTATTTTGAGCGCACAGAAAATGTACACTGTTATACAAGCTGTATACTGACTTTACATTGTACCAAATATTCAGTGCTGTCCTATAAAAAGTTATAGCAAAATGTTGACAAAAAATCTCACTTTTGTTATATACTGTATAAAGTAATTTTGCTAAAGCAGGTAATGGTATGACAAAACATCTGTATTAGTAACTCAGCTAGTAAATGAAAAGGTTTGAAGAGTAGGGCAATTAGTGGCTTTGTTGTCACAAGGGTTGCTACATTACCTTGATTTGTTTTAATTGCTGGAGTGCCAAGCAGAGAGAAAATGGTGGGCAGTAGACCTTTTGTAATTAAGGCAATGTTAGAATGGTCAATATTGTAATAAGGCAAAATAAACTCATCCATATTCTTTATATAATCCCTAAGTGTGTATAAGAACACACCACCACAAATTATGACCATTTGTATGGTGGAATTAAAATAAAAATGAAAAAGAAAAATCCTTTATAAACTAATAAGACAAAACAAAATCTAAATTAATAATAGCAAAGGTGTAAATTTTTTTCTAAGCATGGCTGGTAATTTGAAAAAATCTGTCAAATGAGAAAAACACTCTTCTTTTGTTAAAAGAAGAGTTTTTATTTTTTTAAATAGTTTTTTTCCTTCTTGCATGTGGCATGAACCTGAAGAGTGAAGTGATTATCTAAGACAGAGCTCTTGAATTATGCTGATGGTGTACCAGTGATTAGTGTTGTATCACATTTTCTTTCACCAGTGTTTCCTCTGAACACAACATTTGTTCTGCCACTTTGTTCAAGTCCACACTGCTGTTTGTACAAGCAAGCACCTGGAGAAGCTTCAGTAAAGAGTGCTCAAGAAAAGTCGCAGATATGGAGTGACAGAATTATCCCGTTTAACACAGAACACAAGACTATTATCATGCTGTGTGTGCACTGCTATTTTTAGCAGTGCAAACTGGTGTACTTCAATTTGGTTATGGATATATTAGGCATTTAGCTGACTGAAGCAAGCTAATTACATTTTCTTCAGGGAATATAACTGCAGACAAATTTGATTCGATTTTTTTCACATTGCAGTCAATTCTGGAGACTAATACTGACTATTCTGATTTGCTTTAAGATTAATTGTGCTTAAACGTCAATATATTTGTTTTTCATTAACTTTGGAAGTGTATGCATTTTACCGACTAAGATTGACTTTGGAAGTTTTGTGTCTATGACATTGTACTTAAAAGGTTTGTTAAAAATTCTTCTGTTATTTTTATTTGCATGTTAATATGACATAATAACAGAAGATACAACTTAAGTGATATATGCAACCAACATTTGTGAGTTGCAGATGTTCATACCATATATTTGTCTGGTTTTTTTTTCATCCGCTCCCTAGAGAATTGAGATTGCAATACATTCCAATTACAGCAATCACATGTGCAGACATCCGTTTTAATAAAATCAACTGATCTAAATTAATTTAAGCTTTACCATGTTCCACAGTGTGTGAGTGGTTGTGGTTTGAGTGTTCACCTTTGTGGGGTCATATGCTTTTTGTTCTGAATGCTGCATTTATCTGCACCTGGCAATGGACGATGTCCTTTTGTTTTTACCTGCTCATTAGTGAACTGTGGCAGCCCTGATCAGCAGTCAGTAGAGTACATGAGTGGAGAGGTGTTGAAAGAGAGTGTAAGAGGGCTCCCTGATGAATGCCACCTGTGGCCCTGGCCTCTCCCTAGGAAGCAGGACCAAGAGTGGAGCTGGAGTGATTAGGACTAGGCCCATGATGAAGGCTTTGCTGGCCTGCATTTACAACCCAGGGTTAAGTGCCACTCTCCTCAGACTTTGCTGGGACATGACAATTTATGCTCCGTGGGACAGAATCCAGATGTGGTGGGCATGACCTTTCTCATTTCAGGAAGGAAATATTGAAGGTGAAACCTACTTCTTTTGCAGGAGGTGCCACGGAAGCCAGGAGCGCAAACACAAGTTCCATCCTCAGGGGAGCATGAGCCTCCATTCTGGCATGAGCAGGTCATAGAGCAGTTGGGCCCCCAGTGACCCTGAGGGCAGACATTGTCACAGTGGATACCTTTAAGAAAAACAAAACGTATATTTGCACAGGCTCAGTCCAAATGAACAAAAGGGAAGCAACAGAGAGGCTTAGAGAATCGGTATAAGCAAGAACATAAGGGAAAAAAAACGACAGGTGCAGAGGAGTAGCAGAGAAACCCTAGCAGTTTGAAACTAAAAGCAAATATCCAATATTTCTCCCAAATGAGAACCAGGAGAGAGGACAGGAGCAGCATACAACACTGCATGAGACCTCCACATAAGTGTGCTTCTGTATGCGTGTCTGAGAGTGAGGCTAAGCGGACACCCAGGAGGCCATGTATGTGTGCTCCAAGCTGAGTGGCAGCCCACTCTGAAGACATCAGTCCCAGTTTTGAAAGCTCTGGGCGTGCAGGTTCACATGTCTCTTGGCCATGACGCTGTTCACTGCTGTGTATGTATTTTTGATCAGACTGGGCCTCCGTGCCAGTGCAGCATGTTCATTAACAGGGCCGAGTCCCATGAGTCTCCCTGCCTTCTTTCCTATTCTCTTTCAGCTGTGCCACGGCTTGTGTGGAAAGCAGTAGAGAAGAGGTCCTCCAAGAAAATATGCACACACATACAACATATACACACACACACACACACACACACACACACACACACACACACACCCGTGTGCGCATACAAATTAACATAGCACAGTCAGGTAAATATATGAATACTATACTGCTCACAAAATGAAAATGAAATATCACCTATTTTTGTGAGCAGTGTATATTTGATAAGCTTTTGATTAAGGAGATGGAGCTCTGTCATGCGGCCATATATGCAAATATGGACCACCCTAGTCTTTTCTTTTAACACACACACACATACACTCTCACACATGCGCACACATGCGTGCACACACATGAACGCACACACACACATATATTTGAAGCACTCTTTCAAGCAGCAGCCTTTTCTCAGGAGCCCTCATTTGAAATTTTCTTTGACGAAAAACTCATGTGAGCGAGTGGCATAGCCATTAAAGCAGCATTAGTGGTTCAGCTTTGAATTAGTCCTGACTCTGGTTTGCAAACCAAGACTCCATACCTGCATAACTCTTATGAAGAAGTAATCAGACAGTAGTGGTATGGTGGGGGGTGAGGTGAGTATCCACAATGATAGGACTGCAGTAGCAAGCAATTAAGACTATCCAAGTCTATACACTTCAAAAAGGGGGCAAGCTCAAATGAGCTTCCTTTGGCATGAGCAGACTGCCCTTTTACAGTCAGAAATGAATGCGGATACAAAGACAAGAGCAGCACGAGCCTGATGGTGACAGAAAAAAATGTGGGAGGAGGTACAAAAATTAAAAGGGGAAGAAAAGAGTACGGCTAAAATGGGACTATAAACAAATGAGTGCTACCAGAAACCAATTAGTAAGAATCAATGGATGGAAGCACATATTTATAGCAATGGATAGATACTGTATATCCATATATATCCACTGGCTTTTGGAATAATGCACATAAACTACCACTCATGGGGCTTCGAGTGGATGTACTGTACTGTAAATACATGCAACAATTTGTGACTAATTAAAAGCACTGTGGTGCCACCTAGAAAACGTGTAATTGTTGCCATGTGAATCATTAAAACCTGGCAGATGAAACTGATCTACTGTATATGCATAATTAATTTCAAAAAGCATAAACACCCTAGACTGATGACAATAGAAATGGTACATATTGACAAATTGTGTTCTGCTAGTTTGTCTGATATCTTTCATATCATAAACAAGAAATTTTCTTTCTTAATCCAGGACACCCAGAGATGCTGTGATGTCAATGTGGAATTCTGCCATACCACCAGGATTGTGAGCCTGATAAAGTTAAATATGTTTTTTCAGTAGCCCAAGAAACCACTTAGGCTACTGCAATTTAAAAGAATATACAATATGTGCACAGTGTAATGCCATATATATTGAGGCTTGAACAATCAAATTTCAGACTTCTTAAATCCTGCAGTGCTACACTATTTATGATTCCCTTTTTGCTCTCCAGGGCTCCAAACAAAAGAACTTTTCTCTCTCTCCCACCGTCCCACCAACATATGCCTGAATCTTATTATAATATTTTAAAAATAAACAGATATTATGACAAATTTTATTTGTCTAGACCGTTCAGTCATTTGGTAAACAGATTACTATGACAGCATTTTCTGTACTGTACGGATTCATGGATTGGGATTCAATGAGATTGAGATCTGGGAAGTTTCCTGACCACGTACCCAAAATGTTGGTGTTTTGTTCACAGAGCCACTTGGTTGTCACTATCTGACCTTCTGGGTTGTTGGGAGAAGTTGCTCTTGAAGGATGTTATGATACCATTCCTTATTCATGGCAGTGTTCTTAGGCAAAACTTTAAGCGACCCCACTCCTCTGGATGAGAAGTAACCCCAGACATGATGTAAGAGCGCTCACCTTTTCTTGTCTGGACAATCATTTTTCCAGATCGCTCAAACACTCTGAATGGGGCTTCATCAGAGAAAATAACTTTACCCCAGTCCTCATATACCCTATACGTCCTGCAGAATGTCAGTCAGATAAAAACTTAAAAGCACTACTACCCTTTTAAAACAACAAGTCTGCTCTTCTAATCAGCATGACAGAGTAATATTAGCTGTCTTGTTCTTGTTAATCTTTTCTTGCTAACAGGATCATCACTGAAATGATGTTTGCTATTATTTGGAATTTATCTGATCAGTCTTCAAAAACTGCTACAATAAAAACTGCAAACTTTGTGAAAATCAAATTTTGTGCCATTTTCCAAACTTTTGTCCTCAACTGTAGAGTGAGACAGCTTACAGTCTTTAACTTTCACATGCCAAAAACTGAAGCAGACATGGTTTATTATGTTTATGATGATTAGGTTTACAATATTAGTGTTATCTATAAAAAGTATTAGACTCTAAAAAGCTAGTTTATTAGATCATGTGTTTATATGTCATATTGTTTAAATAAATGTAATTTTGCAAATTAGTTTGTAAAAAACTTCTACTGATTTATAAAAAATTACTTATTGATATATCTTCTGACTGGCAGAAGAAGGAAATCAGGCAGTGTGGACAGTCAGTTAACACTGCACACACGCACACACACACACACACACACACACACACACACACACACACACACACACACACACACAGAGTTCTTTTAAACTTAGCATTTAATCTCTTTTTGCCTCCTCTCCTGCCCTTTAATAAACGTACTCTCATAGTGCCTGACCTAAGGCATACCTGCATTTTCTTTAATCATTACTTCATTTCCTCTTTTGTTCTACCACTTCTACATCAGTGTACACCGATTTCTCTGCCAAGAGCAGGGCACTCATTACATTCATGTCTTCAATTCGGTTCTAAATTCAACACCTCTAATGTATTTATTGTATACATCTTTGGTTTATCATCTTATGTTAAATAAGTAATTCAGTCTTACAATAAAAGTGTTTTATCGTCTTCTCACAGCATTCATGCAAACACCACTTGAGCCTTTATTTTTTCATTTAATATATTTTGTGATTCTGCACATCTGTGTTTCTGCGTCTCCATAAATCACTGCCATATAGTGCGTGTCTTTTTAGATGTTCCACATTTATCTCAGGCCTATTTGCACCCCGGTGACTCCATTAGGCAGGGCAGATGGCTGAGACCAGGGCAGGATTCAGAGCGTGAGATCTTTGTGTGGCTGCCTCCTTCTTGCTAGTAATGAAAGCTGAGTCGTTTCCCAAAATAGTTCCTGGGTGATGTGAGATGTGGAGACCCTGCATAATGGCTTATGTCCAACCCTTCTGTCTAATGCTGAACACAGAGGCTCAGCCTGTTCTTGTCTCTAAATCTGCTAACATCGACATTGCCCCACTTAAGTGTCATTTTCTTACCTGTTCTGGGTGACCATATGGCTTGAAGTTTCTTCCTGAGAGAACACACCGTAATTAGATAGATTTCTAAAAATCTTACTTAACAGTATCTCACAAAAGTGAGTACACCCCTCACATTTTGTATCTATTTTATTATATCTTTTCATGAGATAACACTGAAGACTGAGATGAAACTCAACACACAGCGATTAATGTCTAAACCATTGGCAACAAAACTGAGTACACCCCTAGTTATAAATGGCCCCAAATGTACCCAAAGTGTCAATATTTTGTGTGGACACCGCCCACAGATGGCAGCACTCATACAGCTACAAACCACGACATTCACACCACCGTGCTTCACTGTAGGCAAGACACACTTGCCTTTGTAATCCTCACCTGGTGATAATTCATGTCCTTTGCCTGCTTGTCTTGGTGAGGCCTGTTCTTAGTGAAAGCTGTCCTGTTAAAACACTGTATGGTTTTGTCCCCAGCACGACAGTTCACTTTCAGGGTGCTGGCAGTCTTCTTATAGCCTAGACCATCTTTATGTAGAACAACAATTACCTTTTTCAGATCCCAGAGAGTTCGTTGCCATGAGGTGCCATGTTTGAACTTCCAGTCACCAGTATAGGAAAGTATAAGAGTGACCTTGTAACGCTAACGAGTCACATGATACCAGAGGGGAAATATTGCTAATTGGGCACAATTTGGAAATTTTCAATCAATATTATACTCACTTTTGTTGCCACCAGTTTACACATTAATGATTGTGTGTTGAGTTACTTTGAGGGCACAGCAAATTTACACTGTTATACAAGCTGTAGACTGACTACTTTACATTGTATCAAAGTGTCAAATCTTCAGTGTTGTCCCATAAAAAGACATAATAAAATAGTTCAAAAAATTGTGAGATACTGTAAATGCTCTATTGTTCAAAGAGTATGGTGTGATGAAATATGTCGGAATGGGATATAGTTCCCACAATGTGCCCTGTGCTGCCGGTTAGACTACTTGCAACCTTAAATTTGACGAAGCAGGTCTAAAATTGAAAGGACGGATAAAAAAAAAGGAATATGCAGTAATAAATATTGATCATATGTAATGATAAATTCATTACAGAACTAAAATCATAGTCTAGTATTCATTACTTAATACTTAGTATTATAATTTGTGCCCAGTTTACTTGTTTAAAATGAATCTTTTGTTATGTTGCTTCAGAAACAGATTACAATGCTACCAAATTTACGGTAATTTAAAGCCTTACTTTGATGGCAAACATTAATGTGACATTCAACCAGGGGCAGATTTGAGATTGTGAAGTTAATGTGAAAATTCATTAGTACCTCTTAACGATGGAACAGATTATTACAGATAAATGAAGCCCAGTACAGTACACATGATAATGAATGCATTGATTTGCTTAATTATCCATTTTTCTCAAAGGATTTTATATCGCTTGTGCATGCCAGAGAGGATGAAAATAATTCTGTCACACTCATTACATATACAGTACATGCAATTTGACTTTTCCTTGTGTTGTCAGTGCTATTAGTCACTGGACATGTAGGAGTCACGTATTAGTAAATAGTGTAATGTTAGTGTCATGGTTGCACACTCTTACTCACCTGTCCATCCTGACAAACATCGACAGTATCCACTGACAGGGTCACATCCATCAGCATGATTACAGTCACAGCTCTCCCGACACTCTAGCCCGTAGGTACCATCCTGACAAACACATAATCCATATTAAAGCCATATCTGTTACTCTGTACACCACAAGGGAAATGTCCATTGTACACGCCAGCAAAATTAGTCCAGTCAGTAAACACACACTCACAAGACATGGCAGCTCGCAGTGCTTCCCCCTCCAGCCTGGTCCACAGGAACAGGAGCCATCGATGGGGTCACAGGCAGCCCCGTTTACACACGTACAGGTCTGGTTGCAGCCTAGACCCCATGTTCCACTGGAGCACATAATGGAGCAATCCACACCCTGCCAGCCTGTTCGGTAGAGAGGTCATAGTGAACCAGCACATGGAAATTAGCTTACTTTATTCACAAAACCTGTTAGGGAACGGATTAAGGACCCAAGGATGCGGGGATGGGGGTTAACGCGACGTAGGGGTCAAACGGGGAAGAACTCAGGAGGTAGAGCAAAAGGCTCTCCAAAATACAGAACGGAAAAATGACACTTAGGAGCACGTCCCAAATTGTACGACGTACCGTGCCTCCTAAGCGCTGGGGGGCGAGCTAGAGGCTCGTAGGGCACTAAGAGTGCCAGAGAGAAGCGTCTTCGGGGTGCGTCCCAAATCGGGTGACGCAGTGCGAGATCGAAGCGCCAGGGGGCGAGCGTGAGCTTGAAAGTGCAGCAAGCGCGTATAGGAGCCGCTTCGGCTGCGTCTCAAATCGGTGGACGCAGCCGAGCGGAGCCGAGAGAAGAGAACCGGGGAAACGCGCGAGCGGAGGCCAAGCCTCGGGGAAGACCCTGAACTTTATTTCCTAACAGCTAATAAACCTCGAGGGTTCCCCCTCTACTCACCCGTCGGCGATATATGCCCCGGGGTGTCACCGGCTATGCGTAATGGCGGACGCGGACGAACGCTACGGACGAACGAACACAACGGAACGATTAGCGCGGCCGAAAGCGTGGACGATAAGTGACGACGTGGCACCGAGACACGCTGGAGCTTACGTATAAATAACATGAGCTCCAGTTGCTCCTAATCACGTCGTCAATCACGAAAGGGAATATAACACGCTTCAGCGAACGCTCCGTAATGTTGAACCGGGAGGACGGCGGGACGGGCGAGGTGCCGCGTGAGTCGCCTAACAAAACCCACTAGAGATTACACACAGTAGCTCCATCTTTACTGAAATGAGACTTCCGCAGCTGATGATTGAGTCCAATCAATAGGTGGGAGCACAGGCGGCAAGGAAAGAGAGGTCAAATCTAATAGAGGAGTTGGAAGCCCTAAACCTTCTGATGAATGCGCTGCTCTGAGGTCAATACACAGAACTCATGCATGCCTTTGGGCTAGACACAAGAAAGAGATAAAGAACGAAATTGAGAAAAGAAGAGATTGAGAGAGAATCTGAGAGAAGGAAGGCCTTGGAGAACACTGTCGCTCAGCAGACTTGTGAATTATGAATGGGATGTAGATTAAAGGTGGCATGTGTAATGAGCCTGCTGTAAGCCTGATGGGACTAGGGTTATAGCACTGCTGCAGCTGTTGTATGTCTTACTGGTGCTGTTCTCTTCTTAGCTATTGAGCCCATGTTTATAAAGCAACAGTGCCTTCTCCCAGTATGTTGGCATCATTGTGTAATGGATTCAGTTTTATATGTTATGTTGTATACGTATATGTTATATATTGAAAAACAGTATCTTCATCTACTTCGGATTCTCTGATTCAAATATATTAACCTATTTATTAGTTAGGTCAATGTTGTGTTCACAGACTCTAAAGCTTGCCTTTGCTACCGTGTAAACGGATCATACCAAGCAGGTCAATAATGCAGCATTTACAATCTTATAAGGCAGCGAATGTATCAATGGCGGTCTTAAACTGAAGCAAGAACTGATTAACTGTGCAATGATTAATCAATTATAATGATTTTGATTAAACAACACATTGATCTGGTGTGTGTTCTTCATGCTACAACCCTGTTTAAACCTATGTAAATAGCCATAATCTATCTAGGTAGCAGGAACACTTTGAAATAAATAGAGCTGCAGTGAGAAAAGCAAGAGAATGAAAGAGACTGTACCTTCTTTGCAAATACAAGTGCCATCGATGGGGGCACAGGAGGCCTGATTACTGCAGTGGCAGGTGGAGGTGCAGTTAGTTCCATAAAATCCACGAGGACATGTCTGGGAACAGTCATCTCCCTAAGAAAAATGCACAGCTAAGATAAACAACATGTCAAAAATAACAACGATAGCCAAGATAAAACCTTTATAGTTCATTGTCACAAAAAAGTTACTATAAACTCCCAGAGAATGTTGCTTCATGTGCCTAGCCGCTATGATAATAAAGGTCCTAATTAATAACACTCATAATTAAAGTTGCTCGTTTCATCTTATTAGTGTCAGACTTTCAGCAAATATTCGCTGCACATTACCAAAGCCAATCCACAGAAAATATGCAATCTCTGTGTAAGACTCACACCAAAGGCAAAAACAAATATTCATCACTTCCAGAAGGGTGGAATGATTAATGTCATTTCTCTCCACTGGGTCAAATTCAGGAACTGAAGGACCAGAGCTCTGCAGAGATTAGTGATATCTCTTTTTTGGCACAGCAAATAAATAGGGTCTATATCCTCAGGTGGAAACACCCACCTCTGTGTCTTAACATGTACTGAATATTAATAAGTGTGCAGTGGTCATGTTTAGCAAAACTCCAGATATAACTACTCAAATAATTATAAACATACGCATAAATCTGTAGGCTATTTTTAAAATTTTTAATGACTGAACACATTTTGATTATTAAAGTTTGTTATTAGAAGCACATATATATAACACAGGTATAGCTTAAGTTTCACAAAAAAACAAAAGTTCTGTAGTAGTTCTGTATAGACATTCACATATTGCTTATACAGGGATGAGCAAAAACATCATGAACACATGCTTTTGATCAATATTGGTATATCAAGTATCTGAATCAAGTATTGGGCAGGTGTCAACTTGACTTCCAAATGAACATCCTGACTCAGGGGCCATTTCCCCAATTCATCAGCCTCCCTCTGCTGCAGTTTCTTTCTTCCCACCTGGTGCCATAATTTCCCATGGTAACCGGCACACACATACAGAACTGTGCAAAAGTCTAAGGCCATCATGCCACCATTAGATAAGTTGTTTTAGCAATGGTATAATAACCTCAGTATACTAACTAAAATACATCCCACAGGATATTATGTGCATATTTGTCCAAGTAGTGGGACTTTGCCATTTCAGAGGTGATCTGACCTAGGCATCTAGTCTTAACTATTTACCTCAGCCGATTCCTTCATTGAAGACTCTTTGATAGTACCCTTTAAAATAGACGTTTTAAAATCACCTCTGTATGGAATAACCCTGAGATACAGGTTGGATTCACAAAGGTTGTGGAAATTTTCTGCTAAATTGAAACTGATGTGCTTAATAACTATTGCAATTCAATGCACCTTTAGGTCTGGAGAAACCCTATCTACATCAGATGGGACTGGAAGCGCCTCCATGTTCCTGAACCTAACTCCACCTGATTTAATGAGCAGACAGTGTGAGACCGCCCAGATTCTCACCCACCCAGCAGCTGGTGACCGAGTTACACAGAAAACTCAAAGCCCTGGCTCTGTCTGAGCTGGGACCTGTGAAAGCTCTGTGCTTTGGTAAGCTCCTTTCTCCTTCGACTGGTAATCCCATGCACCGCTAGCAGTCTCATCCCTCTTCTGACTGACAGCTGACACAGTGGTTTAGCCTCCCAATTAGTGGAATGGTGGTAGGGTTCAGGGTGGGTTCTGTGTCCCTGTTGCCAGCACTTGGAGATAGAGCTAATTATCATCATCAGCTACATTTTCGAGGTGAGCCTGAATGAGTTGTTTCACTGGGAGAATGAGGACAGAGAGTGAAGGCAGAGATATCTCGTTTGTACTCTATTGCTTTGTCTTTCATTCACTATCTTTCACGCTATATCTCTTTCTAAAATGCAGTCACATCTGATCGTCTTTTCCCCTCCTACTTGTGTTTTCTCTCTCATGCACACTCCACTCCATCTGCGCCCATTCTCTCCCCACATGCCCACATGAAAAGCTTACATCTGCGAATTAATTTTTTATCAATCTACGTGCTGTTATCTTTGTTCTGTTGGAAAGTGACAACTTCCAGACTGCTAACGTTGGCAGATCTGCTAAAGGGATGTGGAGACGTGACATTGGTTTGTGACTGCAGCACTACACACAGCTGGAAAGTTTGTTATCCTGTCTTCCATCACTCCAAAGATTTGGTGAGGGTAGGTCATGTGGTGGTAAAACAATTTGAATTAGTTGCAGGGATTTGGATGTGCCCCTGGAAGTCTCAGTCCCAGTGTCTATCTACATTTCCAGGTGTGGGCTGCAGTAACAACTGAATGTGCTAGGTTCAAATCTATGTTGGTTCGAATCCACCTAACTAAAGCATTCTCATAGGGGATGAATTACTAAGAAGTCTGTTTTTGGACATATGTGTTATAATAATATTAAATAATAATAATAATTTGTTATAAATTAACTTGACATTTGTCCTAAAGATACATTAAATGTATGTCATGAATTATATTACTTTACAAGTAAAAATAGAAGAGCTTCCTGCCTTGAAAGATTAAAAATAATTTATTTTATAAAACCATTTAATAAGGACACTGGCAGAAAAAATACAAAAACATCTTGCCTTAAATAGTAATTATTGTACATTTGCTTATTAAGCCACAAACAACATGCTGAAAATGTGTGAACACATGAGCAGGCTTAGACTATGAAGAAGAATTTTATATTAAGCACAGCCATTGGTCTTGTGGCAGTGACATGCAATATGGAACTGTGCAGATGAAAAGAAACAGTCTAAGACTCAGAATAATGATAATTGCATCTGATCAGGAGCTTGGCCAGGGTTCAAAACAAAACAGAACAAAGCTCAGAGTGGCTTTCACACTCTGCTGGTATTTTAGGGAGTGGTGGGGGAGAATAGATTTCCATATATTAAAGTGTGCTCTAATATGCCACCACCTTCCTTAAGCACAACATTCATACTCAATATATTACCAAACCCATAGTAAAACAAAGCTTCTAAAGAAAGTATACGATCATAACTGTTCTGGTAACTGTTACACTTCCATTATTTTTGCCTGAAATTAGCCAAATAACACACATATACTGTCATACTATTCTGAATGGAAGATTTTGCTGGGAAACAAAACATAATGTCCTGATTCCAAAGCTCCTCAAGCTGTGTTTAATAGAACTGGCACTAGGCCCCTTAAATCCTGTATTCAGAGCAGGTGGGGACAATGAAGATACAGCCTATGTCTTTGCTTGTTGGTGCAAACTGCTACAGTGACTCTGCTACCAGACAGCTCAGTGGCTCTCTCCAAGGTAAGATTTGGCAGAAGTGCCTTGCTCTGTGTTTGTCTTAATCGGGCCCACAGCTTCTGTCTTTATCTCCAGCACAGAGTGTACCACTTCGTCTGTGCTGTGAAGCTTTTAATCTGTGAAACAGAAAGTATCTGCAGTGAAAATTGTCTACAAAGACACTCATTCTGTCACTTTCTTTTTGCTTATTTTTCTATTACAGAAAACAAAATGCACATTCTCTATACTCTGACAATAGCATAATGTGAGAAACTACTGCCGGATTGTACAAACATAATTATTCTTAAGATCTGACCACTCATATTTTATCTTTATGTCTCCACCTTAAACCCCCATTGCTTAGAAGATGTTAAGTGTAGGCAAGCTAATCCAGGACCTGTGTGAGCCATTACTCAGATTTGTATAACATGCGTCATATGCCAGACAATTTATTATTAATGTCAGAGAGAAGTTCTGGCTCTTCTTTTTCCATTTGGCAAGGTCTTTGTAATAAGTCCAGACCTGCTGTGTAATAGGGCACATCCATTATGAGGTAGTATTAAGCTTACAGCTCCTGCTGAGCTTAAAACTATGCCACCTTGGTCTCTGTAAGAAGCTGTGCATGTTAGTTTGCATGTCTAGCCCTATAAATAGCTTTTCAAGTGCTAAACATCACGTGTGGAGTTACACTGACTATTGCTTCAAATGAGACAACAAGGAAATAAAAAATAACACATTTCACGAAATGGAGGAAGTATCAAGTGCAAGAGCTAATAACAGTAGGTTTTTTTTCACCCTGATATTCTGCAGTTGTTCCCCATGGGACAGGCCCAAAATGTGATCTCACCCCCACTCCTGTAAAAATGTATTCTATTCATTTTATGTTTATTTTTTATTATCACCAACGTGTCAGTCAAAATACAAAGTATAATTAATTTGCATTGCAATCTAGTCTAAGAGCTATAGTCATGATGCAGCCAATTCCAGGGAATGAGTACAGATAGGGGGCCGTTTGCTAGATTTAATGCACTCTCTCTCTGGACATGTTTAATTCTTCTTGACAATTCCTGTTCCTAAGGGCACTTTTGTAAATTTAGTATACTCAAGGCCCTATCATTTGGTCCAAATTTACAGGATTTTATTACAGAGTACTCAATACAGTTAAATCAATACTTGAATGCAAGGACTCACAGTGAAGCCGGGGGCACATATGCAGGCCCCAGTTACCCCATGGCAGTCTGCTCCATTGACACAGTGGCACTGTAGGCTGCACCCTTCACCATAGTAGCCTGGAGGACATGTTTCATTGCAGTAGAGGCCAGTCCATCCCACTGCACAAGAGCATTCACCTGATAGAGGGTGACAGCTGAAAGAGAGAAATAACATAAAAAAAACAACAAACATCACTCGCATCAGATAATTACAAAGAATAACATCCAAAGCTCTGGAGATGATGTGCAATTTGAAATATGTACATAACACTTGGTTGCCAGATTTGCCCTGAGTACTACTCTCATGGACAATTTGTAGCCACTTCTGTTTACTTTATTTTCTCCAAGCACTTGACTTTAAACTTAAAAGTAATGCAATAGAAAATATGAACTTATTAATCAGAAGGCATTCTATAGATCATTTCTGCTATACATTCAATTAGCAAGTTATAATAAACAGCAAAATGCTCACTGCTTTCTAGTTATATGTAGTCTACTAATTATGGCTAATTACTTTACAAACAAACATTACTGCTTTACCTAAACTCATTTCTCCTCAGGGGCAGGTATTACATGTTTGATGGAGGGGGGGGGCATCACACAATAACTAAACAGCACACATTCAAATACACAAAACATATATTTTAATTATTCAATATGTTTATCCAATACTAAGTTGTTCAGCTTATTAATATAACAACGTTGTCATGAAAGCTGCTTAACATTTGTAGCAAATGTTCCATTCAAGATTAGAGTGCAATTTAATTAAATATGCATTCATGAATCAAGGGCAGCATTCAAAATTTTACCATAGCCATTCAGCATTTCACGAGGTAGCCTTGCCAACCATAGCAAAAAGTATCTACGCACAGTAAAAAGGTGTGTTTGAACAATTGTATAGTGACACTGCTACACAACTCAGTATTAGGTAATTTAGTGTATACCATTTTAATAACAACACTTATTAGATTGTCTGTGTTGTTAACACACAATGACTCCTGGTGTAAAATGCAATGGAAATTCCAAACTCATACTTTCCACTTTCAAGGACTTCATGTTTAAATTTATTAACAAAATTATCCGTCGTACTGACCACTGATGGTATGCAACCAGGCTGATAGTACAAGTCCAGTCTAGACCTGGGCAGTAAATGACTAGTGCATACATTAGTAACCGTGTTAAGCAGCTGGCAACCAGCAGTTACATTAGGACAACTGGCAGCAGTCCATTCTTTTTTTCTTTACAAATCCATTACAAGTCTTCTAGGATTGAAATGCTTAGCTTTAGAATTTCCTGTATGGGGTGTAATAGAATGAATGATGATTTCCTTTGCAAGTACAATATCCAACACATAAATTTTTAGGGTGCAGTGCCGTATGCCAACTTCCTCAATAAAATATCATACTTTAAAACTGAAAGAGTTGTTGCAGGTTTATTTGATTTTCATATTATCACACGAAAGCAGGCTTACATATAACGCAACAAAGGAATCATATGATAAAGTGAAAGTACAACACAACCTGAGGCAACACAATAAAGTATGATGTGCTCAAGTATATTCAAAGAATTTGAGATGAAAAACTAGTTTAGGGTGCCTAAAGGGGCAGAAATAGGTGGGACTATGCCCAAATATATCATTTGCCCACCACATTAAAAACAAAAAAGTTTTTTTTTATCATATTTCCACTTCACATTATCTCAAAGAATTGTTGGTGCACATACAGTACCCAGTGTTATAATCGAAAGTCTTTAAGGGCTTTAATGCAAAAAAAAGCTAAGCGAGGACACACCATGTGTGCACTGGAATAATCACCACCACCACCATCACCACCACATAGCAGTATGCCTCATTAGCCTGTAGTGGGGACAACTGAGAAATCCTTTCTGTTGCTGATACTGTGCTTATAAGAAAACTTTATCCTATGTTATGTATTTGTGCCTATTGCCTTTGAGAGAAATATAGCTGCACAAGTTTATCAGTGCAGCACACTGTAGCTTTGAATGTAAGTACGAAAATTATTGGTGATCTAAAGTTCACTTTATATGATATGCAAAATAATCAACTGTACCCTTGAGCTCATTCAGAGGAATGTAGGGCTGCAACTACAACCCTCCCTGTTATAAAGTTCAGGTTATACTTTAACTTGTGAATTACGAATTGGTTGCTTTGCTTTACAGGTGGAGGGTATGTGTTAGGTTGCAGGCAGAGTTTGAAAAGCTGAAGTCTGTTGTGTTTATTGTTCTTGACGTGCAGTAAGCACAAGAAGGCGCCAATTTGAGACGCTTCCCAAATCGAGTGGTGCGGAGGAGCTCTAGAACGCCAGAGGGCAAGCATGAGCTCAAGTGCGCAGCCGACTGGAGTGAGGCTCGGTTACCAGCCGACGTAGGACGGGAAGAGAAACCCTTATTCTGTTCCCCCGTACGCATCTGTCGGCACTATAAGCCCCGGGACGTTACCAGCTGACTAAAAATGATTTCTAGCGTTTCACACAAGGAAACGTAGCATACAGCGAGTGTGTGTAACGATCTGGCCCCGAACAAAGCTGGGGGTCGTACTTTTATAGTAGAGCCCATAGGTGTTCGTTATCACGTCATCAATATATATATATATATATATATATATATATATATATATATATATATAAAACCTGCTCTCAGGTCCACAGGGGGCCTGTGTTTGTGTCTGCCACGCACTCCTCCTGTTACCATAGATGAAAGGACGACGAGCAGTCAGGGGGGTTCC
>JAVSBV010000103.1:3590325-3602758 GCA_033117975.1 Parotocinclus spilosoma
GCACGTAGATCTTGACCTTGTATAGACACCCCAGGTAAGAAGCTGGTGCCACCTATTGTACTTTTGTTTAGGTAGTGCAGTGTAGTCAGACGGGGGGGCATGTTTAGTTAGCTCTGGGCTGTGTTTAGTGCAAGGCGTTATTTACGTTCTTTTTTTGGCACCGCTAATCTCTCTCTCAATGGTAGTCCTAGGTTTAGTGGTTGTAGTGTATTTCTGCTTTTATAAGTTGGTGGTGGGTTTTGTGTGCCTTTTGTCGGACTGTAAATAAACACTTGTTTGTATATACCATATATATTCTTGTTTTCCCTGATTGATCGACCTTCACTGCCATTAAAAGCACCTCCACCCTACTCGCAAACTAAGAGGGCAGACAACAGATCCCAAAAAGACACAGTATTCATGCTGTGTCTGTTACATAATTCTGCCTATTCACCCTTATTGTGATGGGAGCCACAGGCAGGATTGTAACAGCAACATTTAATGACTTTGTAGCATGGCGCTGTCAATGGCCCAGAAATGGTGGGACTGGTTTCTGTTGATACTGAGGTGGTACCGGAACATCAGGGGGAGAAAAGAGAAAATTCAGTTACTTATTGGTTTAAGAGCTCACAGTCTATTAACAATCACTGATGCCAATCTTTGATGTCATGTGCAGCGTAAGACTCTGGCAGCATTAACTATAGCAGCATATCTA
This sequence comes from Parotocinclus spilosoma, assembly GCA_033117975.1. Taxonomy (NCBI): domain Eukaryota; kingdom Metazoa; phylum Chordata; class Actinopteri; order Siluriformes; family Loricariidae; genus Parotocinclus; species Parotocinclus spilosoma. The sequence continues at coordinate 3,591,020 of JAVSBV010000103.1, forward strand.
GAAAGAGGAGAAGCAGAGAAGACCACAGACAAGAGGCAAAAGCCAACCAAAGCCATGCATACCAGTCTATATCTAACCAAACGCCTGCTTAAATAAAAATGTTTTTAGCGTATATTTAAAAGATATTGGAGAGTGTCTGAATTTCAAAATTTGAATTTGAAAAAGAGTTGAGTTGAGAAGGCTTTTCCCCTTGCTGTGATTTTTTTAAATTTATTTTAGAAACTGAAATAAATCCTACACATTGTGAACAAAGTAGATGATCTGGATTGTAAGACTCAGTAGAGACAACAGATGTACAGATGTTCTGTTGTAGAGACAACAGAACTGTGAGAAATCCCACTTGTGACTCTCTCCCTCTCTCGCTGTCTCCCAGTCCCCCGCTCTCTCTCTGTCTCTCTCTGTGCGCTTCCGGTCCCGTCCGGTCGCACCGTCGTTCAGTTCACCTACCCGCTGCCACTACCTGCTCTGTCTAGCGTCTCCCGTTTCCCTGGTTCCCGCTATCTCGATTTCCCGCTATCCCTGTTCTGTGTTAGCGTTTGTTGTTTTGTTCCTGTGCTTATCCAGCTTTAGTTTAGCCTCTTCCTCGTCCTCTGTAGTGGCTAGTGTAGGGGTCCAGTGTTTCCCGGTTTGTCTAAAGCCCTGTTATTTTGCTTTGTTTTGCTCGGTGTGTGCTCTGCTCCCTGTCTCCCATCCAGGGCTCCAGCTCGACCCTGGTTCCTGGTCTCGAACCCTGTACTGCAGCAGCATCACCCCATTGCTCCTCCTGCCTCTCGCCTCCCATCATACTTCACTCATTGCTCAAAAAAAACAGGTAACAAATTATTTGCCAATAAAAATGTGTCAGGACACTACAAAGAACAAATGCTTTCCCTCACAAAACATAAACTATCCCCTGATATACTGTATTTTAAAGGTAGTTAGTACTCGTTGGCCAAAATTAAGCGGTGTGGTATATATGTATTCTAAACCTGAAGAGCGCCATCTAATTTCCCTAATGAGTGTTTCTCCTAACAAAGTGGAAATTCAATTAAAATCAGGTACTGTTCTGCATGATTGCAATAATACTTGCAGACACTGCAGAAGATAAGCAGCCATGGTTTTATAGTGTAATCTATATAATGACTAGTTGTACAGTATTTATAAGCCCATGTTTGCTTACCTGAGAGTATTCGCAGCATCACAGGGGCAATACTTGTCACAGATGAGGCCGTACAACCCTGGGGGACAAAACCTCTCCTGGCAATGAGGTCCTTTAAAGCCTGTGTCACACAGGCATGCCCCATTGATGTGATAACACTTGGCCCCATTTTGACAGTCACAATGGAGGGCACATTGCTGGCCATATGTTCCAACAGGACACTCCTCCTGACACCTGGAACATCAGATAGACTTTTCTTAGACTTTACTCAGCATACTCATAATTTGTCCTTCCACAGACTCACACAGCGATGCTGAAAGCTAAGTAGTGCATTAGGAAAACACAGTGCGAAAGGATAACCTACATGGCCAGTCAAATCTATAGGTCATAAGTCAGAGCTATGTGGTCTTTCTTATTACTAGTGCTCATCAGTGGGCCAGCTTTTCTGCTGAAGCTGCAGCAAGGCCACTGTCATTACCTACAGTGAATACAATTAGACAATGACATGCTCTCTGTGTGGAATAGCAAAGTGACTTAAGGACTTTTATAAAAAGTTAAATATACAACCCTGGGAAAGCATCAATCTTAAGTGTCCAAAGAAGCCATTAGGAGACAGATAAATAGCTCAATTAAATTTTAAAATGGGATGGTTATGTTTCGCATTTAAATTACAGCAGCACTGGCTGTACTGGGAGAGACGGGTGTTATTGCAAAAAAGAAGGGGAAAGAGAGAGGAGGGGGTGTCTTAACATAATCTCAGATCATCCCTGCTGTGTTAATTCACCTGTCACAGAGCAAATGAATGAGGGCAATTTTGCAAAATATTAGAGAAAAAGGAGAACTTGTCCTGAAAGCATTTCCATCCTGCTGACAATTGCTTTAGCAAGCTAATAAACCCTTAGGACATTACAGGGCAATGAAGAGTCGCAGCTATTTCAATTGACTCTTAATACAATTCCATTACTGGTAATTAATGGCTAGAAATAAAAATAAAAAACACCACTGCAAATCAGGAATTAGACTGAATGACATAGTAAGGTCAGACTTAAATGAACAAATGGTAAATCAGGTGAAATATAGTGACACTAAACACTTAGTATTCTACTTACAGTATATAATCTTTCTATACAGTCAAGAAGGAAACAAATATGCATTAACAACCTTGATATGTAAAACAACATTATGATGATAATACCATTACTGTGTAATTTTATGTATGACATTCTTTTTTGGAGTCATGTAACCTGAAAAACATGGAAAATCACAGCTTTGTCAAGATGATTGAGTCGCTTGAGTTGTCATTGAGAGGACAATGCTGAATTGTAATTGTGCTTGCTGAACTACAGCTATGAAAAGAACAAATAAAGCTACCGTGGACTCTCCAAATGCAACAACTATTATTGTGTCTTGTGTACCTGCGACCAGTGTAGCCAGCCATACACTGGCACTGTCCGGTGATGTGGTCACAAAGTCCCCCGTTGCGACACGAACAGTCTTTGCTGCAATTAATGCCATACTTCCCTAATGGGCAGGGCTGGGCACACACAGACCCCTGCTTCAACAGAAAGATATAAAACACTATTAATGAGACATAGAAAATGTTGCATGTTTCAGTTTTATTGGTAATAATGAGCATCAGCTGCTTTGAGGTTCTTTGCAGTCTGCTTTTTTGTTGCTGTTAAATGTACTCATATGCAATAGCTCTGCAACTTGCATATGAGAACATTTCCTGCACTCTGTTACAAACTCTTTCAACTCACTTAACCATAGTTTGGTCCCCAGTCACACTTTATCCCTGTGTGTCTGCTCCTTCATTCTATCTGCTGTCATCTACCACTTTGACATCTTTCCCTCTGCCTGAAACCCTCATCATTTGTTCCCTGGATCCCTCATTTCTGTCATTCTTTCATTCTTCCCCCTGTTATCCCCATCTATCGAGTTTAGTGTTACATGGTCTATATTTGATGAGCCTTACGGTCCATCCAGTTGGACATGAACACTCTCCTGTGATGTGGTGGCAAGTTCCGCCATTCTGACAAGGGCAGCGCTGCTCACACTGGGGCCCGTGACTTCCGGAGGGACAGCGGACTCCACAGCTGTAACAGTACAAGTAAAAAGACTCATTTATGCCCCAGGGTATTTGTTTTTTGTCTTTGTTTGTGTAGTTGGCTTTAAAATGTTAATAATGTATATTGATGTATATTATTGTCAAACAATAAAAACTAAATATTAAAGATGCAACTCACAATATTACAAAAAGTGATAGCATTGGTACTACAATTGTGCAAGGTTGTAGTACCCTATAAGGCCATTGCTAATCATTTGCCATCTTTCATACTTACACAGCACCCATGTACCCTGGGGCACAAATGCACTCGCCAGTTTCGTGGTGGCATGTGGCACCGTTAAGACACTGGCACTGCAGCTGGCAACTTTTGCCATAGTATCCAGGTTCACAGGGATCCTCACAACGCCATCCCTGGTATCCATCTGTGCAGACACACGCCCCAGTGATGGGGTTACACAAGGCTCCATTCTGGCACTGGCAACGGTTACTACAGTGGGGTCCCCAGTAGCCACTCTCACAACCTAGAACAAGGACAAGAGTTGATGTCATTACAGAGAAGAAATGGAACATCAGCTTTTATGAGTTTATTATAATTCTGAGAATAAATCAGAAGTTTCATATCCAGGAAAAGGCTTTCATTCTATTTTACTGTAATGAGTATGGCAAGGAGCATAACGTCATTAAATATGGTAACAAACATAGCATACATAAGCAAAACTATATTTGAAAGGCATAAAGCAGAACACATTACAACTCTTATCTTAAAAGGCATGGAATCTTGCTATCTCCAAATCATATGAGAATTGCACATAAGCTTTATAATGCAGATTTCCTTTCCTCACCTATCTGGCAGTATCTTTTATAAGATCTCACTGATCTGGTTTAGAAATATAACTCTTAAATGAATGGAATAAATTTTAAATGTAATGCAACAAATACCTTCCTTGCTATTTACCTTTAATTGAAATACCTTTTCAAGGACAACCAATAGCACACACTTTCCACTCTGACTGGCTGCTGTAACCATGAAATGTGTAAACATATCTTGTATTTTGCCAAATATGCACAGTTATACACAGTTGTGTGGAAACCAAGGAGTGGTCATTATACGTGTGAATTCTTGAGAACGTAATGTATTCTGGGTTGGCAATTTTTCCAAGCTTGTTGTTAGGAGCCCACAGACTTGCCACCTTTTTCCCTTTCTCAATGATGTCCTGATTTTCACATGGTTCTAGACAGCATAAATGACTTGTGCATATTGTTACTAAGACATCTTTTGACTCATTCATCCTGAAGCAGAAGCTTAAAAAATAGGCACAAGGATGAGACCTGCCTGAACCTTTATGTATTGATTCTGGCTTCAATTCTGATAATTATCAGAATTCATTTCTTCTAATAGATTTAGAGACTCTTGCAAATGTGTTCACTTGGCTAAGCTAAAAGGGCTGTGTTAAGAAAAGGATGAGGTCTTAATGGAACGTCTTGGCAGGGAAGAAGCAGTACCTTGTCTCTGTGTCAGGCAAACATTAAGCAGATAATCAGGAGTGGAAGAAAGACAGCATGTTGCAGAGGGGGTCGTATAGCCTCAGTCCTCTCAGGCTTGGCTAGAGTACATGGATTAAGTGGCCCAGAGAGGGTTTGTGAGCAAGGTATTGATTCAACCAAAGCTTACATGAGAGCTAAGCTCACATGCCACACAAATGACCAGAGCCCTGTGGAAGTGGAGAATTGGTAGGTGGTCGGGTGAGATGGATGAGTGGTTCATCGCCTGGACCGCTTACAGTCAATCATCTGTCCACCCCCCACTATTTAACTCTCCCACGCTGATGAGAAAGAGCAGAGAAACAGCGCATCACCAGCTTTCTGAAACCAGACCTCGTCAACTCTCCATCAGACTCAAAGTGAGAGCCATGCATCTGCTGGCACGTCAGATTGAGGTGTCAAACAAGAAGTAACATAGACACACATACAACGTGGTTGATCATTTGCAATAATGCAAAATTACTGTGGAGGAGGACAGACAAATAAAGAGGGAAATCAGTACAGAACTTAATTTGCCAAAGGTTTTTCCACAAGATTGGAAGGCTTTAAGCCTCATTTCCCTCTACCCATCTGCAACTAAAGCTTATTAACTTCCAATTTCTTTCACTGTACCAAAGCTTTTACTATAGCCTAGCTGTCACTATGGACCTCTGACTGCATCTAGCAGCGATTAAAGAACCAGAGTGTACTCTGCACCACAGGTAAGGCAGAACATAAATATCCTCCAAGGGTATGAAACAATGCTTTCAGAAAGATTCGTAGAACTCTAAAGGACAAATAAAGTGAAAGAACAACCAGCCACACTTGCACAGACTTATGTGTGCATGTGCTTTAATGACTGTCTGCTTGTGTGGGCAGAGAATTCAGCTCAGGTTGTAGAGTTGTGGAGACCTCAACTGCAACCCCCATTAACAGCACCAGACTCAGCTCTAACCAGCTAATCAGCAGCTGTGTATGGGGATGCAACCCACTGTCTTTTCAACAAACTTCATGCTCAGAATTGTGGATCTAAGCTGCTGGCATGAATTTGTACAATGTACTGTTATAAAAGTAGAAAACCAATGGTATCCACTCTATCCATGACATTTAAAGTGTTTGATGCTCTCTCAACAGCATCATAAATCTACACAAACGTCTGCGTCTGATTCAGATGTGCTCCAAGTGTAGTAAATGTAATTTTAGTGTAGAATTTCATTGCCTTAACAGCCTTTTATCTTTGGAGGTGGACATAATTGTTCCATGTAGTAGAAAAAATATAGTGTGTTTCTGGTATTATGCTGGCAAGGTTTACAGAGGTGTATTTCTACTGGTTATGCATTATATAGAAATCACAAAGAGTTTCATTTAATGTGCCTCTGAATATGTTACAAAATGCTATAAATAACAAACGACTCAAACACTGGCAGCATTTGTGCATATACAAATTGGAACAAAATACATTTATTATTTTAAAACCAGCAATCCTTATTAATCAAAGTCTTCCTCATTTTAAATTAGATTTATTAAAACACTTGAGATGACATTCTAAATTTTGTAGTATGCTGCCAGAGGTAATTACATGCTGTACTGCATCCCAGAATGCAGAGCATGTCATGCGGGGGTCACCCCGGCTTGCTTACACAGACCCCGGCTTGCTTACACAGACCCTCAAGACTCGTAGTACTCCAAAACTTGAACAGATGGAAGTCTCTTGGCGGAGCAGAACACAGACACAGACAGACAGAACCAGAATGGGACTGAGATTACTCACTGGGATGACAAAAGCTGGGAGGTGGGACCTAATAGTTAGATCAGTCAAAGTTTTTATATCAGAAAAAAAGCTGGTTAAAAAAATTAATAAACCATAGTGAAAATCCTGAAACTAAATTTAAAAATGATTTTAACTACACCCTGGCTATTTTGTAACATAATTAATTATTTAGTCCATAATGTATTTCACTATTAAATGTGAATAATCATTGTTATATAAAACATTTAGCAGAAGCCTTATCCAGAGAGACTTACAGAAGCGCTCTTGATCTTCTTAGTAGATCAAGAAGACTTATACTAGTTCAATTAACAATAGCCCAAGAACACAGTCCAACTAAATCCTGATAGAACTTGGTGTAGGTTAAGCCACAGACAAATGTAAAGATAAACAGCAAGAGATTTTGCCATTACAGCATTCACTGTCAGTTTATTCTACCAAGAGGGTGCCAGTACAGAAAAGAGTTTTCATGGTAGGGCCAACAGGCCAACTGCTCTTGGCTTGAAGTGTACAAGGTACAGAGCGTGGTTTGGTTACTGCCTTTAGGTAATAAGGTCTTGGTATGTTTTTGTCGTTGTAGGCGAACATCAGGGTTGTGAATCTACTGCAGGCAACAACAGGGAGCCAGTGTAGAGGACACAGTAGCGAGGTGACATTTGAAAATTTTGTAAACTGAAAACCAGATGTGGTGCTGCATTCTGAATTAGTTGATGGGGTATTACTGTAGGCACAAGAAGACCAGTGAGAAGAGCCTTGCAGAAGAGATCAGGACAAGAAGAGGGCCCTGAACTGAGTCTTGTGGAACTCCAGTTTCAAGTGCACATGGTCATTCTATATAAGTAAAAGTGACATCTGGTTATAGACAACATGTTCCAGTTCTTTTTTCAGAAGACAGTAAGAAGTGCTTCTGGGCTGTGGTTGTTGTCTAATTAGTTAAGTGTAGAGATATTAAAGACAAGAATGACTAACACTCTTGAAGACAGAAGGAATATGACCAAGCATCTAAGGGTTGTTGATCATGAAATAGATGATATGTTGCAATTCTGGGTGGGTTTCATGCATGTAATAAGATTTTGTCAGTAATTTGTTTAACGCATATACATGAACTTGAGTAATAATAATCTTACAGCAAGATATGACATAAACATTCAACTTAATATGTATTTTTTCAATTGTCTCCACGTGTTTGATAACTATTTTGCTAGTGTGTTTAATTCTGGGGCTGCTATATATATATATATATATATATATATATATATATATATCCTAAAATATTTACTCTTAGTATTTTACCTTCAAACGGAGAATATAATATAACAATAACAAATGGAACCTGTGTGCGTTGTGTGTGTAATTGTTGTTTAATTGTTGATTTACCATGCTACACTGCACAATATCATTACTTTATTTACAAGTAAAAAGCTTTTAACAGAATTACATATGTACTTATCTTCATTATCTTATATGCTTAATCCTGGTCATTCAAGCACTTTACCCTCATCTTGTAATATAATATTTCATATTAGACGTGAAGGTGGCATAAGCACAGAGGTTTTAGTAAAACTATAAAGAGTGGTTAGCAACGAACCCTACTCATTTCAATTAAGATTAGCCGCTAATAGCATTACTAAAACAAAAAAAAAAGTAAACTAAACCCTAAAGACCAGAATGTTAATTAGGAAAATAGAAACAAGATCCTGTTGCACATTTTAAAATCTGTTGGCAAACATGGTTTTGGATAACATAAACATAATATAATAATATAATAATATAATATTATAATATAATATTTGGATAACATAAAACATTTTATATTATATGGAACAGTCTACTATCGAAAGCCTGTAAAACAGCAGGTAATTTATAGTAGTTTCCTACTGTTACTTTAGTCAATGTCCCAAATGGCACCCCTAAGCCTTGCTGCCATCCCACAGTCAGAACTGGTTTAGTGCACTAGACAGCAAACTGTGTCAAATTAATAGAGAAATCAGAAAATCCCCATGAGGTTCATCAATATAGTTTAAAAATCATACACATTTTTGACATGTTTCAATGAAAACAATTATTGGATGTTAAAAAGGCCAGCATCAAACAGGGAAGAATGATCAGGGAATAGCAATAGCTCTCATAAAGGGAAGAGAATAAACATAACTTAATATGTGGTACAACAGATGGTTTACAACCACACCATATTTGCTTTATTAATGTAACTGCTTTTTGTAATGCACCAGTATGATTGTGCAAAATGTACTGTGTTACACAGATAGAGTAATAAGCAGGGATCTCACTAGAAATGTATGAATGGGGGCCCACAGGGGTGTTCCAGTAGCAGGTCCTAAATATACTACTCAAATACTGAGAACATAGACTGCATTCCAATAAAAAATAACCTGGGCAACTAAATGTTTAGGAAAACGTGACATTTGAGAAAGAAGAAAGAAGAAATTAATTTCCCAATCTAGGTTTTATTTATTTTCAAGCAAGGAAATATTAACAAATCAAAGTCCATTAGATCCCCAGCCAGAGAACAAAATAGCTATTAGTAAACAAAAAAAAATAAACCAAAACTGGCAGAACCAGTCAAAATAGATTTTTAAATGTCATTTTCTTAGCAGACTTAAGCTTTTCTTATATCTAGTAAATACATCAAATAACAATCATAATGAAAAAAAAATTTCTAGATCTATTTGACTTTTTCCCTTTTCCTGCTATTTTCTTGTCAAGCAGCAAGTATGTTATAAAATATCAATTAAATAAAAAAAGCATTGTATATGCATGTTCAAGTAGTAGTATAATATTAGCTTCGATCAACTATAAACTAAACAAGCATCTGCAAAATATATCATAAAATCAAGAGAGAACAAGTCATCCATTTATGTCTGTTAAATAGTGCAATGCTTAAATTAAACTTTTTAATTGACTTTTTCAGTAGGCAAACTGTATGTTAATCATTCATCTGCTAGCATAATGCAATTTCCACTAGTGCAACAAATATTTTTCATTTGGGCTAATTGATGTTTGTAACAGACATCAAAGAAACATATTCATTTTATTTTTGTATTAATTACATTTGCCTTCAGAAGAAAATCATTCCCTCACACGCACACCTGCTCCTTTGCATATTTTAGAAAAGTGGTGCAAAAATGGAACTGAATGGAATTAACCATACAGTCGCAACTGACCCTCGGTCACTTGATGGATCATCGATCTCCACACATTTCTGTCCTTCATCAATGTGATTCATTAAGTATTTCGGCAGGATAGTGGCATAGTTTGCCATTGCTTTATCCACCCCTCCCCATTTATCCGGGCTTCGGACCGGCGTGCAGCTGTTTCCAGTTACACGGCTGGGGTGTTTTGCATACGCAAGTCAATGACAATTTTGGAGACGCCAGTTAACCTAACACGCATGTCTTTGGACTGTGGGAGGAAACCGGAGTACCCGGAGTAAACCCACGCAGGCACGGGGAGGACATGCAGACTTCACACAGAAAGGACCCAGGCCACTCCACCCTGGGCTTGAACCCGGGACCTTCTTGTTGTGAGGCAGCGGTGCTACCCACCGAGCCCCCGTGCTGCCCGCATAGGGAGACAAAGTTTCTCAAACAAGTTTGTTTAGCCATACTGTACTATACTATAGTGATCACTCAACTGTCAAGAAAGGTTGTACAGTACAAAGTAGCAAAATTCCCCTGTACCTCATTTTAATACATGAAGGACACAATTACTCCACTGAGCTCATGGTGACCGAAGATAAGCAGACTATTGTTTTCATTATTGACACTGGCTTGGTGGGCTCAAGTGTTGGACGATGGACTACAGCTGTAAGAGACAGCTCATTCAGCTCCAGTCCTCTGCACTTCCCAGACTAGAGTGGACACATGTCATCTCCAGCTCCCACTTCTCTCATCTAAGCATGCAACAAACTATCTGTATCGTACAACAATGACAATGAGATGACTGTTCGAGCAAACTGGATAACGACTAATATGCATCAGAGGTAGCATTGCACCAAATTAAAAATGTCCCACTGGAACAGTAGTGTAACGGGTCCAATTTTCAGTCCATTCCTTGGGGAAACGCACCTTAAGCGCTAACAATGGAGGTAGAGGCTGAGCATGCTCACACCAGGTGCCATTGCAGCATATTATGCCACCGACACCTGTGAAGCAGTCCAAGGCCAGGATTATTTTAATCTATCATCAACTAATTGCTGTTATAGAAAAATGCCCAGCATTAATCACCACCCTCCAGGATGACCAGGAATATTCGCTTGGTGATTTACATATAATTAATAAACAGTACTGTGGGCAGATACATGCATTTGGTAAGATGGTTCTTTATTCCCAAGATGACAATCAGTGCTATGGTGCTTCAGGGTCTATTTAGGATTGTTATTATTAGTGTGGGTCAGCAGTCAAATACAGCCCATTACCACAGAGACCCTGGTTGGGCAACACATGCTTTGTCTGGGGGAGAGAAGGAAAATCCTCATCGTCTTATGGTCCTAGGATGGACTGGCAGTGCTCTTCAGGGACAGGTTTGCAGATATGCTCACTTATTTGAATCATTTTTTCATCAAAAAAACTAAATCAAATAGTGGGAGATAATTTCACTTGTTGACTTTTATTCAGATGGCTATTCCCAATCAAGCTTCTTTGGACTGTAGAAGGGTCTGCTTGGCAACCCAATAACGGTGCCAGAAGTATAAAGGCAGGTCACACTAAATACTTGTAGCATATAGATGTTTTTTAATAATACATACACATTTCCTGTATTTCATTTTCATTATATTCTAATGAAGAGACCAAGAAACAATTACAGAGCATTGTACCATCTACTGGTGGCCTAAGACTTCTGCACAGTACTGTACATTGTAAAGAGTAATTCTCAAGGCATAGGTGCTATAGCTGCCTTAAAAATAGGTATGAAACCTAAAGTAATTAATAATGTACTTAATTGCCATTCCTGTTTGGTCAACTAGAGCAACTTATGAAATATGCAAAACAGTTACATGTGAAAGATGGCGCCATGCAAGTATCAATATTATGTGTTTTCAATATAGCCTAAGAGGCATCCTGTAATCGGCATGTCCTCCCTGTGTCTGTGTGGGTTTACTCCAGGTACTCTAATTTCCTCTCACAGTCCAAACACATGCATGTTAGGTTAACTGATTACTCTAAATTAGCATTGACTTGAATGTGTATATATATATCTATCCAGTACTGATATAACCTTGTGTGT
>JAVSBV010000103.1:3609163-3639712 GCA_033117975.1 Parotocinclus spilosoma
CAAAGTATTAAAGCAGAGGGTTGAATAATAGTGCACATGCACATGTGTTCAGAGAGTTACATTAATCATAGAAGTTCTTTTGAACTTCAAGTTCAAACTTCTGCTGTCAAAATAGCTCATATGTATAAATAAATACTGTTTGTTGTTAAATTAGTTTTTTTTTTTTGTCATTTATTGTCATTATTCGTCTATTTTTGTCTATTTTTGCCTAAAATTGTTGTATATATTCTTGTATAGCCTAAAATATCATCTTATAGTCTAATTATATTATAGTCAAACTAAGGAAATGTTACTTTTCGAAATAAATGATAATTATGATTTTGTTTCCCTTCTCACAAAACTTTGCAGAAGCTACCACATAAAGTCAACTGAATTTGGCAACAAGATTAATTTTACTAATTTTTCTTATTAAATGTGAAAACATAAAACAATAGTAACTGTGCAGGCATAGTACTGAGAGCAGGCAAAAATTTACACTCGCACTCCTCGTTATTTATTTAGTTTACCGTAAATGGATTGTTTACATGACAAGAATAAAGTTTTTTTCTAATTAACATTACCCTGGACAGACAAGGCTGGGTCACCTTACTCAAGGACTGAGACAAAACTGAGTCCAAATAAGATTGAGAGCAGGACGAGACAAAGACTGGACGAGTACTACTAGGTGGCATGCTTTAAGACAACTGCTGTTGTATTCAGTGCACTTACAGGGGAAAGCAGTGCAGTGCAAAGCCATAGCAAAGCCTGCAGCTGACTAAAACTCTACAGTGACTCATTAAAAATATATGACCCTGCTGTCTGAGTCCAGCTATTTAGATTTCTGCTATTCCTGCTGACTATCAGGCATTTTAATCCAATAACCTGAACCACTAGGCCTTGCCATGATGAATGAACCAAACCAAAATTCCAAAATGAAAAGTCTGTTGTGTGCCAAGTCAATCTGCATCAGTCCTCTTAACTGCTTTTTGCCTCTACCTTCACCTCCTCCCATCTGTCAGTAACCTAAACTTATTAGGTTATTATTAGGTAACTGCTAGACAATTTCTATAAAATACCAGAAGGCATATTTTTCATTTGATATGTGCACTTTCTGTAAGGGTTCGCGCTGCGCCCGTTTTAGTTCACCGCGGCCGTCACATTCTTTTCCTTTCGTCTTTGTTTACGTTTCGCCTCTGCCTCACGTGGCGTTTTGTTGCTGTTTCTCCGCGATTTCTTTCGGATTTTTATTGTTTCAGGCTATTTATTACCCTCTAGGACTCTCAGCTCCCTAGCCGTCTGGAACTTCGGCTTTGGTGGTTGTCCCTTCGAGTGGACCTTCCGGGATCACCGCCATTCCACTAAGTCTGGGGTTGGTGATCAGCGGTTCACCTTCCTTGGGACAACTTCAGCCTGCACTCTAACGGCTCCCATGCCGCTACTGGACTCGCAGCTCCCAAGCCGTTTTTTTGCATCTGTTTCTCATTTTGTGTTGCAGGACTTCATCATTCCGGCACCTACTCGGAACCGTCCACAGGGAGCGGGGACTCCTACTAGCGGACAACCAGGACACCTGGTATCCCGCTCAGTGGCTCGGCATCCCTGAAAAGTCAGGTTGGCTTTCCCCAGCAGCGAGGACCTCCACCAGGCTCTGGTCCCAGTATCCAGGATGGGCACTGGACTGTTCCCACATCGGTGTCGGACTGGGGTTCTGTTTGGTTGTCATCACATCATGTTGTGTTTGTTTAGCCTGACCTCCTTTGTGTTTTGATATTCATTTAGTTAATAAATGTTTTCGTATTTCCCTAAGTTTGTCGTCTGTCTGTGGATCACTGCATTTTTGGCTCCGGTTAAAATCTTGTGGGGTTACTGCGGATTTGGCGAGTCCAGGGATTGTCTCGCCGGGCCTCCAGGATGCCCCACCATAACACTTGCATGTACGACAAAAATACTGGCATGGGTAACCGGAATGGAGGAAAGTGCAGAACATTGAAAGGTGCCTTATAATACCAATTAGATGCCATATTTCAAAATCGTAACTACACTATTAGCTTACACAGCCTACAATCTAATATAGTTGTATTTTGTAGAGACAGTTTCTTGTCAAGTGTTGGTGCTGATCTGTCATCTAGTGGATTATCACTGTTGATCCTCCAGATGCACAAAAGAGATGCATGCTTTCTGTACCTCAATGCACCAACACATTCATTGTTGATGGGATGGGCATCCACAGTACACAATCGTATAAAACTTTTATTACACCCAAAAACTACTCCTATGGTACAATTACTATTTATAGCTTAGGGAAAGTGTAATGTAAGTCAATGGAGACAAATATTATTTTAAACTCGCATAAAGACAAAAAACCTAATACAATAGGCATTAATATCTGTAAAAGCATATACAGCTTGCTACATGGCATGCCTAGGTTATTCAAATTCAAATCAAGCTATTAAGGTTTAGTATTTTATTGCATTAAATATTAATGAAATCGAGAGAAAACATCTGCTCTAGTGCTACAAGATGGGCATTACAAAATCCACAAAATATTTATAATACATACGTTCTTATGCAAAAAAAATATTGACAGAGAAAAACATTTTAACAGTTTACATTTGTTGCAGGACTGTAATTTAAAGCCATAGACTGAAGCCCTAAAGACTTGTTATATATTACATACTATATATATATCCTACGTGGGGTACAAAATAATGTTGTACAGACCTTAAAATTGCTGAAACATTACAGTAGAAACATCACAGAATCATCACATAAAAAAGCACTAGTAATCCTGGCTGTGTTGGCTGTTTACCATAGTCCAGGTATACAGCCTGTCAAATATGTGATAGACCACAGTGCATTTTAGCTACAGCATATACACACCCAATGGAGTCAAACCAATGGATTAAAGTCAAGTCTAAACTGTCTTTATGTTGCTTTTTTTAGTGTTTTCATTTATCCTCTGTCTCCTTAATGGTGACCCAAATTGCAGGCTCCTAGTGAGTCCTGCTCCAGTAACGCTATTTGGCCCCTTTGATGCTTATCCAAATCACTAACACAAACCAAAGTAGATCTTCTTTTTGAAAACCCACTGCCTTTCTGCATTCCACCCTTCAATCAGAATTGCAGATAAAGAAAGTACACCAAGGACACATAGCTTTATTTCAATAATAACACATCAAGTCCTTCAAAATGGTTATTAAGCTACATGCTGGCACTGTTTTTAGGCAGCACAAGCGCGAACGTGATGACAAAATCCATTTAACCTCTTGATTAGTAAGGCTCCCTATCACTCCTGCGTGTGAGAATAAAAGAGACAAAAGGAGAAAGGAAAGGAGAAATAAAAAAAATAGATGATGCAAAGGAAAAGATGGCAGATTTAATTTAAACATTGGCAGTCATTCTTCATTTCTGTGGATGAAAGCTTGTAAATGAAAAATGCTGGTCTTGCGCTTGGCAATGGAAATAATAGTTATGAATAATACTTAGACCTCAATCACCAGGTCTGTTTAAAAAGAAACACATTAATACAACACATGTAGAGAAACACTAGGTGTCACAGCAAGATAAACTCACATGGTCTCAAGGAACTTTTTCTTTTTTGTGTAATTTTGAGAGCACCTTCTCAAAAGCCAATGTGGAGAGTCTGCACAGCATCTAAGGTAGGTAAATAACTGCATCCATGTTTCTATCTTGTGCACAGTGGCTATGGATAGAGTCAGGAGCTGATTTACAGGCTGCTGGTAATTATGAAATGGCTCTTTTGTTAATGAAAATGGCCACTAGATCCTTACGTTGCTTAGGAACCAGTGCTTCCAGCACCCATCATTCATTGGTATATACACATCGCAAAGGCAGCAAATCAAACACAACAAAGCCAAATGGCTCAGCAAGACTTTACAAACATTCTCAAAATGTCATGAGCAGCAAAGATCCCTACACATCAAACAGGATTTACAGTGTGTCAAAATGGCCAGGAATTGTGGATATGTCTGCTAACTGAAGACTGGATCTGTCCTATCTAGGTGCAGTGGAACTCTAGTTGGGGTTAGCTCTCTGTCCTTACCCTGAGGAAGTACAGTTAGTTTTCTTTTTCTACCCATGTTGCTATGTGCATAAATATACTGCTCAAAAAAATTTGGGGATACTTCAAACTCAAATGTCCCATAATGAAATATTGCCTAATTTGTTTTAGCAGTGTATTTTAAATAGTCAATACTCTTACCAGTCTCTCTTTCTCTAAAGTTAGATTTATCTCTCTATTTTGTGTGGTCATTTATTTTCTGTAAGATGAAAAACTTGGAATTTGTATTTTCCCTTCTTCTCATTTCCTGGTCGAAGGTATATGCCTCAATTAGAGAAACTTAAAAAGCACCCTTTGCTACATAAGCGATAATTACAGTTAACAGTTAAAGTTAAGGGAATGTGACTGGAATGACTAATAACGTATCTTGGATCAGATGGTAAGTGATATCTTTATTCTAGGTAAGAAAAGAGCTCAGAGGCTCTAACATGCTTTCATTTATATGCAGAGACACGCTCAGACACTCTAAAAAAATCTCTAAAGCTCAGGCCACAACTGATCACTTTATTTTGTGTCATTATTTGGTGTGAATATGTATGCTTTCTTCCCATAGATTTACAATAATGACTTGTTAAATTTGAGTGGTTAACCCAAAGGTGATTCTTCATTTTTTGTTTTTTAAGCACTGCTTTCGTTTCAGATTGATCTATTCTGTTCTGGTCTCTAGGCTGCGGGGCTTATAGTGTGAAAGTTGAATACCATCATAGCGTAAATTTGAGTGTGGAGAGCTTTCCCCCTGTGCTGTTTTCTCTCTAATAGATTGAGAGCTCCAGCAGGCAGACTGTAGTCTCTGGAGAGGGACCAAACATTATACTGTGAGCGAGTGGGCTTTAATGAAGTGAACTGTGCTCTCAGAGTTAATGAGTGAACTCACCACTGGAGCAGTCCAGTCCTCCCCAACCTGGCTCACACTGACATGTATCAGGAGACACACAGCGGCCATGAGCGCATTCCTCAGTACACAGAGCTATCAGGAAAAGAGAAAAAGACATATTGGTCAGCTATGCAATGTATACACATAATGAGACATAACAAACATGGAAGAAATGCAAATAGTGTTCCAAAAAGAGAAAGTATACAGTATACAGAATGCTATCTTTACCACTTGTACTGTCAAAAGAGAGGGTGGACTTTAGGCAATGTTAAAGCTTTTAAGTGTCTTAGCCTGTTGTGCTGTCTTTTCATTAAACATTTCAAAAGCAACAGTTCCAAAATGCCTTTAATCCTATTTGGTGGATAAATTGTCTAGGCTGGACCCCTGGCCAAACCTGGCTGTCATCTCTGTGTGACCCTCCTAATATGGCCACTCTCATTGGTACTTTTATTTAAACCATATACCAAATACTAAACGATACAACTGTCCTTGGTTAAGATCTCAGTTTATTCTATGTATATGTCTTTCTCGCTGTGTCTGCAAAGACCTAAACTAAGAAGTAGCAGCTGCCGAGAAACAAGCTGTAAATCTCTCCAAATTTGATCAGGCTGCATTCTGCCCAATCTCTAATGCAGCTCCTGCCTTGGCTCCAACACAATTTACCTAGTGTGGAGCTTTCATGATCACTCCTATTGAGAAACATGGTTGCCAATTGATTGGCCAAATGCATTAGTATTCTTGGCCCCTGCCTTCGGTCGGAGGTTCAGTATCAAGCTGGTAATAAAATGACCTACATGGAGGCGGTGCCATGGCGACAGATTTTTCACCCCCATGTTGTTGTTATCCTTTTTTCAGCCTCATTGGACATAGTGTTATGAAGAAAGAACAAGTGGGGGATGGGCATGTTGCATGAATAATGTTGAGATAGTGAAGGTCACTTGGCCAGCAGGACTTAAACAGTCATGCACATATCTGAGGCAGGAAGCAGTCAGACCCTGAAGCTTCTACAACAATCCACTTTGATTGGAATCAGCAGTGCCCCTCTCTCAAATTATGGTTGGTATGAGGCTCTACCATTAGGGGTTCCCATAATGAGAATAAAAAAAATCCCCAGCACGTTATTGTCCTTTAAGTCTGACTTTGAAACGTGCATGCATTTGCTCTTACAATCATTACAATTGATAGGCTTGGTTCCCCACTTTGTTGTAATACATTTGATCAAATCTTTGATATGTAGTGAACAGTAATCATGGTTTTAGTAGGACATATCCCACCATAACTGCCGTAACACACAACCTATAAACCATGTTTTCCTCGATTATATTCGGTATAGCACTAGAAGTGATTCGAATAACTAACCTATAAATTGAGTCATGATATAAAGTAGAGTGGAGAATAAAAAAAAAAGAATGAAACATTCTGCCCTTTGCCTGCAACCCAAGACCCTGGCTATATATGCTAATGTAAGCTACCTTAAAAGACTCTCTCTAAGAACTAATATTTCAAGTTATGTCACATGCACAAGAGCCCAAGGTATGACATAAACCTTAAATGTCAGTGCCTTGAGGAAAGGAGTATGCATTGCCAAACAGAACACAAGCCCTACACTGTGCTGCACATACTAATAAAAAACTTTCTATATATTTCTACAGCATATATTTACACATTTACATAAATATATAGTTTTAGGTTAATAACAAAGCTAAGGTAAGGAAACCGTATGTAGAGAAAGCCTGTAATTCGATATGTATCTAACTCTTAATACTAAGTTTAAAGTTAAGTTTAGCTGTGTGTGTGTTTGCGCTCTTGTATACTTGGCACACCCTTCAGCTGGCTGCAATGGGCAGAAAAATACTTTGGCTTGGCCAGCATGGCTATGGATTATCGCTCAATCAGGCTCAAACAGGCTCTCTGCCCTGAGCATGGACACAGAGAAGGGACATGAAGAGTCTGAATCCCAAACACCCATAGGAGAACATAGCTAATCACAGAAATGCTCTAAAGGCAGAAATGCAAACCCCTGCCACTGTTAAATAATGCAGTATGGATTTACCCAGCAATAAGTAACCTGGGCTACATGTATACAAAGGAAGCTTGCCTCTGCATTTTGGCTGAATTAGAAGTCACAAAGGCTATCTTCTCAATTACAACACAGGAACAGGATAAAGTCTAATTCATTAATTATCTGATGTATTTTAGCTGTAATAATGAAATATTGGTCAGCTGGAAAAAGGGTTGCATACATATTATTTAAATGATTAGAAATGAAATGTGAACGAAATGATAATCAACATCTTTTCCCATGAGATCTGAACTGAGGTACATTTGTATAAGCTTGCATTTTAATTTAAATTCAATTAGTCACTCTGCCTTCTACAAGATATTTTATGGACTCTGGAAGAAAATTAAGTCTTTCATCTAGACAAAAAGCTAATCATATTCATCATACTAAAGTGTTATCAGACACTGTAATAATAGGTACAGGTGGTGATTATCATTAATGTAGTTATAATAGATAATATAATACAGTAAGCAATACAGAATATAGGAGTTTAAAAATGGCACTAGTGTTACAACTCTCTAATTAGGTTCATATAGCTGCTCTGCAGGTAGATTAGGGAAGAAATTAATTATTTCACCTACTTCACAAAACATGACTCGAAACATAAAACTATATAATTGTCTACAGAGCCTCTTAAATCAGCTCAATTTTCAGTTTACTTCAGCCTATGGTAGACAGAGGACTTTATGTCCTCTGTTTACAATAATGTAATTTTTTTTTTATGTAATTAATGGCAGAAATCAAAGACAGACCTATTGTTTTAAACTGGAGATTTCAATTAAGCTCAATATATCAAATCTACTTCAGGTTGGTAAATAAGAATTAGTAAACTTCCTTAGGCTTAATTCTTAAGCAAACAGCAGCAGCACGTATATGACTTCATTAATTCTGTATCACTAAACATTCACCGCTCTCCCACTCTTCCAGTCAGGTGGTAGAAGCTACATCTCTTGAGACTTCATGTCAAATTGCCACTTGATTGTGAAAATCTTGCTTTCAAAGAGCAAATGTTTGTGTTTAAATGTTAGAGGGGTGAATTTCCAACAGCAATCCCCTTTTGCTCATTTGTAGCTTACACTAATAATCTCATTGTTAATTCTAATCTTTTGATTATGATTGCATAATCTAGTGCTCAGATAAACGTTAAATTAAAAGTTGAGAAAAGCAGACCAAAAATGTCACCATAAACACTGGGAGGTGATTAACAATAAACAAGAAATGTTATCAAATTAAAAGTTGTGTGAGAGGGGGCGTGGCATTCTCAGCACCCAGCATGCATGGCCACACTTGATTGCAATGTCCAGAAAACATGATGTTGCTTGGATATGACATTGTGATGGTGGCAGCACAGCAACACTTTAGCTGCATTGTTGCAACCATGGCTTATCAGCAACTTGGCAGAATTTGGAACTCAGCAAAGGCCGGTTTGCTGAGTTATAATAGCTGCCTCTATGAGTGCTACGAGGTTCAGTTGCAGCTAGTGGTTCAACATTATGGCTGGATTTTGTTGACTAGGGGTGCACAACTAACTTGTGAGGCACAGCAGTGGCATCATACATTTTAGGAGTTCTTAGAGTCATTTACAGAGGTTTTCACAAGAGCAAGTGAGACTTTGTGGACTAATGTGGTACAGCATAAAGTTGACACAGGCTCAGAGACACCAATCTACCAGCGCCTGCAGTGCTTCAACATGGCCAGACAGCAGATTGACTCTGAAAATATCAAAAAGATGGATCAAACCATCTAGTCACCATTTATATTCATATATCTTCCTATGTGTCTTGTTACTGTTAGCACTCCAGAAAGGGTTTTTGTAGTAGTTCCCTGTTAGCATTGTCTGTTTGTTTAGCACATTGTCTGGTTGTGCTCTGTTAGCTTTAGTTTAGTACCTTTCAGTCTATGTTTATTAACCTTGTTTGTTAGCTTCTTGTTTACTACTTTCCACTTACTATGCATGTTTCAAGTAGGCGTAGGTGTACCTTCTGTGGTCTGTAGCGTATGGTTAGATTGATCAGGTTGTACCCTGAGGATTCAATCTGGTGGGATGACAACCTTATGTGATCTGCCACGATTGCTACGCTGCTCCAGCCCCACTGCTCTTCTGCTGTGACAAGAAGCATAAGAGGAAGCAACATACATCTATCGCTGGCTCGATGCTGGCACCAGTGCCTGCACCACATTGACACCTGTGCGACACCTTTGAGATGATGGAAAATGCACTTCAATTTGGCCCATACCATTGATAATGGACATCCACTAGATTCCAAAAGTCTCAAGGTTTTCAGATTCAGGTTGCTTGAGACCACTGAGATTCCTGGGTCATCACCTGAGGCCCCTGAGGTTCCTGGCACATTGCTCAATACCATATTGCTCTATCTTCATAGAGTCTCAAGGTCTTTGGGAAAGAGTTGCCAGAGGCCATTGATTTTCCTGGTTCATCACCTGAGACCCTTGATGTCCCATCACCTAAGGTCTCTGAGGCTACAGGTGCAATGGCCTCTGACATTCCTGACATCACAACGGCAGACCCTGATGCTCCTGACTTTGCCAATGGTGGTTACAAGTGCTTCTGTCATTGCCAAGGTGTCCACTAACACTAACACAGACTTTGACCAGGCAGTCCCTAAATTTCCTGACATCAAACCATTCCTTCCATGATTTGAGGCCAGCTCCAGGCTTCTAATTGCCAGCGGCCATTGCCTGGCTTTAGCTGTTAATTTTAGTTTGACTATTGTTTTGTTCATTTGCAGCGTGGCTGCTGGCACCTTCAAGGATGCTTGGGAGCCATCAGCAATATATAACTGTTGAATGGAAGACTGTTTAGTAGCAAAAGTGTCTCCACTTGCACCAGTGGCATATGGATTTAATGTCTAACCTCTTTGTTTCATAAGGACATGATACCGCTCTGTGCATGCAGTAATTTAATAGTTTTGAAACTTTGTACACAAGTCTGTGCTATTGCCTACCATAAACAGGACATATGTTTAAGATCATGCAGCTCCCTCCACCACTTTAGGCAGTCTTAGCAGTTTTTTCATTCATTTAATTGCTTGATATCATGATTTTGGTAACCTTAAGTATAGAGCTTCATTATGAGCAATTCCTGGTGATCTTTTTTCATACTACACTATTATACACTATAATAAATAAGCTAAAGTGGTGCTCGAAAGTTTGTGAACCCTTTAGATTTTTCTGTATTTATGCATAAATAACACCTAAAACATCATCAGATTTTTTAGAATTTCAAAAAGTAGACAAAGGGAACCTTAGCAATTTATGCAATATATTTTATTTAATCAATTAATTTAATTATGAAATTAGAGTCAGGTGTTTTTAATTAATGGGATGACAATTAGGTGTGAGTGGACAGCCTTTTTTTAAGTACAGGGATCTATTAAAGTCTGCTCTTCACAGCACATTTGTGGAAGTGTATCATGGCACGAACAAAGGAGATTTCTGAGGACAAGAAAAAGAGTTGTTGGTGCTCATCAGGCTGGAAAAGGTTATAAAACCATCTCTAAAGAGTTTGGACTCCACCAATCCACAGTTAGACAGATTGTGTACAAATGGAGGGAATTCAAGACCATTGTTACCCTCCCAAAGAGTGGTTGACCAACAAAGATTACTCCCAGAGCGCGTGTAATAGTCAGCGAGGTCACAAAGGACCCCAGGGGCTATTCTAAACAACTAAAGGCCTCTCTCACATTGGCTAATGTTAATGTTCATCAGTCCACCATCAGGAGAACACTGAACAACAATGGTGTGCATGGCAAGGTTGAAAGCCACTGCTCTCCAAAAAGAACATTGCTGCTCGTCTGCAGTTTGCTAAAGATAATGTGGACAAGCCAGAAGGCTAGTTGAGGAATATTTTGTGTACGGATGAGTCCAAAACATAACTTTTTGGATTTATTGAAAAGCATTATGTTTGGAGAAAGGAAAACACTGCATTCCTGCATAAGAACCTTATTCCATCTGTCAAGGATGGTGGTGGTAGTATCATGGTTTGTGCCTGTTTTGCTGCATCTGAACCAGGATGCTTGCCATCATTGATGGAACAATGAATTCTGAATTATAATAGAGAATTCTAAAGGAAAATGTCAAGACATCTGCCCATGAACTGAATCTCAGGAGAAGGTAGGTCATGCAGAAAGATAACAACCCTTAGCACAAGTCGTTCTACCAAAGAATGGTTAAATAAGAATAAAGTAAATGTTTTGGAATGGCCAAGTCAAAGTTCTGAACTTAATCCCATCAAAATGTTGTGGAAGGACCTGAAGTGAGCAGTTAATGTAAGTTAACCCGCAAACATCCCAGAGTTGAACTTGAACTTGAACTTGAACTTGAGTTGAAGCTGTTCTGTATGGAGGAATGGGATAAATTTCCTACAAGCCGGTGTGCAGGACTTATCAACAGTTACCGGACACATATAGTTGCAGTTATCGCAAAGGTTATAGGCAAAGGTTCACATACTTTTGCCCCTCACAAATATGATAATGTTTTAGATCATATTTATGCATAAATATAGAAAATTCTAAAGGGTTCACAAACTTTCCACTGTATAGTGTATGTAAGAGCTACTAAGAATCCTGGCCAAAAAAACAGAATGGCACAAATTTTGCTCATATCAGGGAATGGCTTTGCAATTAATTACAATTAATCTAATTACTATTTAAACCTATAGTTAATACAAATTTCCACAATAAAAAATAAAGCAGCAAACTTTGTGAAACAATTTTAGTGTGTGTACCCATGCTGTGTTTGCATTTATGTAGAAAAAACCCAGTGGTATTATACCACTCTTATTTAAACTTGATCTTACCATGCTCTATAGTGTGTCAGTTATCATAGTTTGCATATCTGTAGATGTGATGTGTTTTTTGGAATTTTAAAAAATGTGTTTTGGTGTGTCTGGTAGGTTTTGCATTTTTTTTGATTGAGGAACAGACTTGTCGATGCATCGATTTATCCTGTCCCCTGTACTTTTAATGTTGTACTGTTTTTTCCCTTTGTCTGGATCAGTCCAAATAGATCAATTTTGTTGTAACCACTTGATTATCTGTGCTTTTCTGCCTTATACAGACACAGATTGTAAATGGCTCTGACTAGAAAATCTGAAAATGTTTATTATTGTCTAATGCTGCTTTGCAGTTTGTAAACCTTTTTAAGTTAAATCAACTATACCCCAAATATGTAACATGAAAAGCAAAGTCATTCAGTAGCATCTGTCTTTAGAGATTACGTGAGGCGTGGCCTGGAATTTTACAGTTTTGGATTAAAAGCCTATTCCTTGAATCCAAAACATGTTGAACATGGAACAAAGTCCATGGATAAAGCAGTATTACTTAAGCCTGAAATTAACACTCCTGGCAGAGACTCGAGTCAGATAGTAGTATAAAGGAGCTAACAGACTAGCACCTGTATTAACTGTATTAACTTATTTGTTTTCATTCAGAAAATGTTATACCATGAGCTTCATTAAATGTAAAATCAATACACAAAGAACTGAATGAAAGGGAGTAAATAAAAATATCATTATTAATCTTTTTGTCCCAATGTAACATCAACTCTGTCAAGTACTTTAATAAAAAGTAATTAGTGAAATGTGTATTTCCAACCAAGCATTGAGTATGATTATGATGAGAAGAGATCCATTCAAAATATACAATCGGAGAAAAGATAACTTATACTGAACAATAAAATTATTTAAAACCTTATTTGTTTGTTATTAATTTCAAAATATAGTTTCTCATTTAGACAAGAATACTTTGTTAACAATCAGGAAACTGTAGAAAATCTGTTTTAAAGAATGTAAGAGCGACAGCTCTTACTAAAGGAAAAAGCATTTACACTTGCCACATTCTTAGTAACCTTAGTACCTATCTTGCGAGGAGCATGACAGCATTTACAGAGTCTCTGGTTAGCGCTTGTAATAAAAGTTGTGAGTTAAAGCACAACCTTACAATTTAGTAGTGCCAGGCAGATTCTGCTGCTAGACTAGAAAAGCTGCACCAATACAGCACTTATGAGAGGATAAACCTGACTTTTAATTTGTGCAGAAAAGCAAAGATCAACACCTACGTAATAAAAATGGTTCTAATATAGGCTTGTGTCCCTGTGCTCTTAAGATACAAAGCTCTTAATCCCACCAGTGAGAAAAGAAGAATTAGTCACAGCACAGAACTATGCAGAACCTGCTGAATCTGCAGATGGAGAGATGGGACACTGCAAACCTAAGCTTATCCCACAATCACAAATCTTCTCTCAAACTTAATAAATAAATAACTAAATTCTTTATTTATCCAGGCAAGTCATTAAGAACAGTTTCTTATTTACAATGGCAGCCTAGCAAGAGGCAAAAAGACTTGTCATCCTTATCCAACCAGAAAAATAGCTGATGTATGGTCACAGGTATGTAAGTACTCACATTAAAAACAACCATATAGCAAAACGACCGACATAACATGACTAGAACCGAATGAATTAAAATTTGCTAACAAGAAAAAAGACACCAGGGTACTAGGCTCCCACTGAAAGATTTAAAGCCGAACCTTACTCTCCAAACGTCTGTTATGCCCATCCCCACTATAATGTAGGTAACATTTAATAGCGTCTATATTATACATCTGTACCACAGATCACTTGACAATGTTTCAACAACCACATATTATTGACTAAAATGTGATATTATGGCAGTACCATTTCATTTATAAAAAATGTGCATTGTAACAAATGGGCTATTAGTTATTGTTTACCCACAGGTTTTCCTATTTTATGATGGCCTAACTTTACGATATTTCGACTTTAAGATGGGAATCGGACAACAAACATAAATACACATTCATCAGAAACTGCATTCTGATTTTTTTTTCAGAACAAGCAATATGCAGTATAATGCAGCACGATGCTGCGTTGTCCCATGCTGAATATGGAATTCATCATGATCTAAGGGGTCACGTGGTGGGACGAAAGAGTACAGGAAATTGTTTTGAAAATCAAAATCATTGTGACATCGTGACAGAATCATTGTAAATTAGAATGATTATTGTGACAATAAATATTTTTGCCCTTTACTTTATATATATTATTAAATAAATTACATATATTCAGTCTTATTATAAAGTAAGCTTTATGTCAATTATTTGCCCAACTGTAGTTAAGCATAAGTGTTTTAAACATGTTTGGGGTTTGTTTATAATTGTTTATTTGGTTTATTTAGCATCACATCATCACACCTGGTTATATTCATGACAGAAACAAGGTTACATTAATACAAGCGACAAGTTTCAGTTCAATATCTAATATAGCTGCAGGCAATTTAATTTCTCCAATTCACATTACTTATCTGTATTTTGACTGTAGGAGCAGCTGGACTAAACTTTATTAATAATCAAGATTGGCAGAGGATCTTGAGTTTGTCAAAAAACATATTTGCATATTAAAGAATGGGACAAAATAACACCTGAAACACTAAACTGCTTGGTGTTCTCGGGGCCAAAATGAATTTAAAGTGTAAAATGTAAAATGTAGCAAATGGTTTACCATCCCAGCTCATGTTGGAATGTGTTGCAGGTCTGAAATGAAGGAACAGATGTTTATCAACAAGTGGCATTTAATTATTTCCTTTTTTCATACTTCTGATTTTGGATGTAAATGTAACATATCACAGGAAAACAGTGTAGGAATCCTATTTTGATCTTAAGAAAACAATATTTGTCATGCTTTACAGATGACAACGCAACATTATTTTAGTAACTGGGAGCCAGTAGTGATGGAGCTACTGTGTACTAATAAAAACATCACTGATTATTGTCATTCCCCTTCTTTACAAACATCCCAGCACAATGCCAATACAAGTTTCAAGTCCACCTGCAGCTGTAATTTGTGTTGGGTTTCAGGCACCAGTCAGAGCAGGTCACAGTTTCTCTCAAAATATATAACCATTTTTCTCTAGTAGAAATGTTGTCAGTGATTCTTAGCTATTGCAATTACAGAGCTAGTGTAAGATTTGGATTGGGTACAACGTTAGATAGTCGGATGATAGAGCATATCACTCCTGGTGCATTCTCTATAGCCCATATAAATAATTGAGGGCATCCAAATCAAACAACAAAGGGTGGCAACTTGTCTGCTCTGACTGTAATCACTGAAGCACAGCAACTGTAGGGTTTCTGTGTCTATTTAATCAAAATGAATAAAATTCTCTTTGATAGAGCACAGAGGAAATAAAAATCAACTGAAGAATTAATGTGATTGTAAAAAACTGTAGAAAACATTGCAGTTTTGTAATCAGAATACTGGCTGTTGGTGACTTTTTTTTCTTCCTCGATGCTATTGCGCTGAAGTTAAGTAGCTAACACAGCTTACAGTCTGTGAAAGCAATCCTGAATAGTGTTTTGATTTTTCCCTTTGTTTTGGACATCGAGTAGCATGGTAATTAGCTTAAAATGCTTCAAATGGTGTCGCTGGAGGTACTCTGTGCAGTGGTAGGGATCCCACTATACATAAAACCTTAATATATATTATAATATACTGCTCACAAAAAAATAAGGGATATATTTTAAAATTAAATTAAATATATGTGATATATACCCTACTTTTGTGAGCAGTGCAATATAATATACACTGCATAAATGTAATTTGGAATGACATTACTATATATACTATATGTTCTAGAAAATATAATGTATAAAAGCATTTAAACAGATCACTGACTGTTAGTGCTACACACTCCCTGTCCTTGGAGACTCTACATCATGTCCTTCACACTGGATTGATGCACGGCAGCTCTTGATCATGATTACCCATATCTGATCCTTCTACTGAAGTCGTGAATATTTAATAATGCTTACAATTTTAGTCCTGTATATCTTCATTCTAGTGTTTTATTTTTAACTTTAGCCTGTTTCTGTTCTGGTGGGTGATGATAGATTTGCTCTTGTTGACTTGTTCTGCTCTTTCTGTCAAATTTGTATCAAAATGATTTCTGCATAAGCCACAAGATACAAGCTCAGCTGGCTTAAAACAGACAAGCTGAAGTAAATATCAAATCTAACAGAACTGTCTTGTCTAACAGGGTTTTCAAAGCATAAAAGGAAAATAATCTTAAAAGAGGACTACAGAAAAAACACCCAGAAATCCTCAGTATATTTGAGGATTGAGCTCAGTAAACATGCAGTCGTCTTTTTTTTTTGTAAATTATTTCTGAAATTATTATTTTGTTCTTATATCTTTTCCTGACAGATCCACTCTTGATATAGTGCAGTTTACAACAGAACAGGAAAATGTATGTTACTTCATACACCAGTGAGCAGTCACAGTGTGCATCACAATATGCTTTCATGTTGAGCATTTTAAAGTTCCCATGTGGAATTCATTATTACATGCTATATGTTCTAGCTGCGTGACAAGGCAAGGTTCACAGGTTAGTCACATAAGAGAGAAAAAACAGCACAATCCTAAGTGCATACTAAACAGATTTCCTTCAGGGTTAATAATGATGTGTAACTGTGCATGCATCAAATCCCATTATTTGTTATTCTACCTGTGTTGATTCTTATATCTACCCTGGAGCTCGTTTTCACCATCACCTTGACACAGTGCTATCTGAGGTCCTTTTACTAGGAGATTTGTCAAACAACTGCTGAACCGTGTGTCCTCTGAGGTCTCAGTTGACTGATGGGATCCACTCACTCATGATTAAAGTGAATTAGGAGAAAAAACAATTCTGTCCTGTACAAGACAGGAGTGGGACCACACACAATTAAAAATGCGTATGTGTGAAAACTGTGAATTTCTGCACAATTTCGTCTAAATTTTGTAAACCTCATTTCCTGTAAAGACCCTATCCAATAATCTGTAATAATATAGGTGGAAAAAAAACACTGGTATGCAATTAACTCATTTATGTGGTACTAGAACCTTTTCTTTTGTTTTACTATACAGCCTTATATATGACAATAATGAAGGAACACATTAAGCATGGAAATATGGAGCTGAGATGGCTGAAAACCTGAGGCATGTCTCTGCAGAGGCAAATTGCTGGAGATAAACACTTCTATAGCATTATTCATGAAGGAAGAAGAGATAAGTAAAAGACAGTAATTTTACAGATGTAAAAATCTGGACATTGGAGTGTGTGCAAAAATGGCAAGATCGCTTTGGTGGTGCAGAAATCTAATATGCAACTATGTGCTGTAGGAGCCTGGGCTCAAGTCATGCCAGTGCCTTCAGAGTGGGTCAGACATGACACGTAGACTTGTTTGGCTGTTACTGCATGAGGGGATAATTCCATTGCACTGCAATGGCAACTCGTGCCCAGCTCTATAATGGAATGGTGACCTATTCAGGCTACACACACCCTCTGGTGCTGAACATAACATAACCAGGAAAAGCGACATGAATATACGGGAAAAAATGGGAATGGATACTCACGGACACATAAGTCTCCGCTCTCAAAGTAGCCAGGGCAGCACTGGGAGCGGCGGCGATACATAGTGCGAACTCCACGCCGGTAAGCTGTTTTGTAGCTGATCCTTTGAAAAGATTCAGAAGTAAAAATGAAAAGCATTAATACAGGGCATTGGTTTAGATAAACACAGTCCAACCTGCAGCTAGTAACCAAATGCCTTTATTTTTCTGTTTATCTGGGCCTTGAAAAAAAGGCTAGAGAGATAAACAAGTATAATTAAAATAAATTAAATGAAAGTTCCCGCAGCGTGTGAAGGACATCTCCTTTTGAGGGGAATATGGTGTGACAGTGACTCACCGCATACAGCACTTTTATCTACTAACATCAACGATAAAGTCTTTAATGTGGCCATTAAAACGGATGCAGAGGACAGTCAAAGGGCCATTTCCATCTCAGCTCTGACCACTACAATCACTGTCAGTTACATTAGTACGGTGCTATTAGACAGAGGCACACTCAGCAACCTTTTCCAGGCAGCTTTTAACAGTCTGAGCTAGATGAGGAATGTTCGAGACTGATGACTGGGTCAAAGGGTCAGACCCAGTGCCTGGTTTACCTGTGTCTGGTGCACTTGAACCAGTTGAGAATGTCTGTGCATCTGGTGTAGTAGATCTGGTCGAAAGGATGTGCGTAGGACTCCTGCACAGTAACTGCATAGCTGACAGAAAAGGACAGGGGAGAACGTAGAGTCAAAAACTTATTAATTCATTTAATAAATCCCACCATCACAGTTTTTTGGGTGAAGTTAGATTAAGAGGGCCCTGGTGGAAAACTAAGACATTTATTTGAAATAATAGAATCTACAATGAGACATCTAATTCTTTGAATGAAGGATGGATCATTGGCAGTGTGAGGATTTGATCACTAATTAACAAAGAACTATAAACTATAAACTATATGCACAGTGTTCCTAGTGCTATAGGCTTTTACCAATAAAGATACAAATATGTAGAGTTTACATTCCCTTACGAAATAACATGATTAATGTTTATCTCTAAAACATTTTGGGTATTTTTTAAAAATAAATTTGCAGCCTTAAAAGTGACACTGAAACCTGTATAGTATGCTCCCTCAATGAGGCACTAACTATTCTAGCCCTGTTCCCTTTGCCACTCTGTGGAGGATATAATTCCAGCTTATTTTTCACAACTGACACTCCCTTGCACAACTCATAATTATTCCAGCTATATGCTTGCAAAGATTGATTAGGGCCGAATGCATTGATCAATTTGATGCCTGTTTCATTTTTTTGCAATGTATCCTTACTCGCACATACAAACTTTTTGTCTCTGTCCTCATATTCCTCCCCAGGGATGACTTGGCTTAAGAAGATCAATACTTAAGTGAACATTTACTGATTGCACCTGATCTTTATAGGCTGGCAAGCAGCCCCAAATCAACACTCCTCAAACACCGTCCTGCATGCACTGTCAACTGTTCCCAACTTGTCGATACAGCGAGGTACATAAGGAAATCGGCTACAACTCTCAGAAGCTAGGTAATGCATGCCTACTGCGGAATAACAGTTCAAATGTTAGAAAGTATATAAACAAGAAATTCAATGAAAATTATAAAAGACTTTAAAAAATGATTTTTCAGTAAAACGTTTGCTTCACTGAATGTATGAATATAAAATTATGGATATAAACCGGATTTTTAGTCAGACTTTTATGTCCATCTAAGTAAAAGGGTTATTGCTGCTGTCTTTACCTTTCTCACCTAATGAGGTTAGTTGAATTTTGAGTAGTGGAATTTTATGTTTCCAACCTTCATAATAAACCCTCTTCAGATAACCCAGTATGTATATGAACTGTCTCAAGCATAAAAACATAAATACATGCTCTGCTCCTTTCTAAGCCTTGACACCTACAATACTCTTCACTGCCACTAGTGTTACATTGACTGTATCTATACAGGACATTTTAACCAAAGACTCCTATATCTTGACCACTTTTGTTATTCATTCACTGAATTAACTATTGTTTTATTGCTCTAAATGCTTACATGGATGGCAAGTTGATCTGAACTGGTAGTGGGGTTTCCACCCACATTCCAAAGCCATGTGTTTTAGATTAAATGGTGATTCCAAATTGCACTTAATGTGTGAGTGTATGTACCCTGCAATGGATTGGCACTCTGACCAGGATTAAGAAGATTAAAAAATCAACCTATGACTGGATGAATGCAATCTTGCATCATATAGGTTATTTAGTAGATGTGAAATCTGTTTTGGTTTAGTTTACTCTTTCTAACCAGTTACAATGATGCGTCCAGGGCCATCATCTTATCCTTATCTTATCCTTATAGGTTCAAAGTTCATTTCACATAATTCTTAAAAAGTTTTGCCTTTTCACTATCTCCCACGGCTTGCTCATTAAGGGTTTGATGATGTACATAAAGCTACTTGGAGAAAAGAAACACCAACAATTCTAAAAGGGCCTAAAATAAATTGATTGTCATTGGTCAGTAAACAGTGAACAGATTTATCCTGCCAGTCAGCTAAAACTTCGTAGTCCTTGAAGTTTAGTAAACCATTTTTCCATAGAGCCAAGCTTTAAATGAATAGTTTTATGGTGGTTTGATTATTATTTCACCTGATCCTAGTCCAGTAGACAATTATCTGTTTTTCAACTCTGAAATTCCAGTTGTAATGTAATAACAGCGCTCCCGGTGAGCCTGCAGACTGTATTAACACATTTCAGGTTGAAAATCTTTGAACCATTAGTACGGTTATTTCTGACGGAATAATTCAGGCCCTCATGGCAGTAATACTGAAATAATGTTCATTTTAAGAGTGCTATATTATGACATGGTCCTTCCCTGATTCTCTGTCACTGTGTTTTAAAATACACTAATCCCATAGTAAAGGAAAAAGTAGACAAAGATTAAACATTTAACAATGTTAAACAACAACTACTGTTTTTTGTAAATAAGATTATTCTAATTATCTCCACATGGTAAAATGTCAGATCTTTCTCTCCTTGTGGAACAATTGGTCCTCGCAATGATACAAAAACTTGCCTCATGCACATAACTACAATACATTTGTGCATTCAGATTTTAAACAAGTGAAAGAGCAAATTGTACATGACGATGTGTACGCTGCAGTATGTTAAATAAAAGAGATCTTACCTCTCCCAGTGACTGCAAACGTTGGGATCGTCCGGGTTTAAACTGCATACTCCAATAACGAGCACTAGCACAGCCAGTACAGGCTGAACTAAAGGCCCAGGATGCATTACCAATCCTAAGATAGACACATTTAATACTTGTTACTGCTTGTCACATAGTTTTGCCATGCAATGGTAGTGGTGGGTAGTATGGTGGCACAAGTGGTTATAATTGATATAGTTTTTATATAATAGTTTTTATTATTAGTTAATAGATATAGTTTTTTATAGTTTTTTTTATAGTTAATTGATATAAGATATAATTGGTTCAAATTCAACCTCTGGGTATAACAAATGTGTTGGGTTAACTGCTAAGAGCCCTAGTGGAAATGAGCATGTGTGCATATGTCCCGTGATGGACTGGTGCCCTGACTATTGTTGGTTCCTGCCTTTAAACCCTGAGCTGGATTACACAGCTATGAAATCGAATAAATTTATTGTAGGGGTGAAAACATTTACAGTGTACTGAACAAATATTTTGCAATTCATTGTGCTATCATTGTTTACAACCTGACACAACCTTGGAAAAGAAAAATAACTGTTTAGGCTTTTCCTTGATTTGCACACATAATTTACTCCTAAAGGCACTTAAGCCAGGAGGGCAAGGATTCTGGTAAAAAATTGTATAATTGTAGTATTCAATTAGTCAATGTAGTCTACAGTAGCCCAAGGTTGGATGTGGTAGTGTGGTCATAAGCGGCCTACAGAGATGATAGTCAACAAAGCCTTCAGCTGAATGATGTCTGCTTTATTATGCTTTCTTTTATCTTGCAGAAACGTATGTTAAATTTCATAAGCTGTTTGGACAAACAAGCAAGTTCCCATTCACACTATTTCAGTGTCTTCTTTGCCATCAGCACTGGCAACGTTTTGGAGGACGAGTGTTTTTTAAAAATGGCACCCAACCAAGTTCTCATTGCCTTTCACATCATGATCTTTTAAACCCCCAACAAAAGACTTGACATATGTTCAAAAACTATGCTTCCTGCATGGATTACGGTCAAATCCATTAGCCTTCAGGGGTGCCTTCACCTCCCGGGAGCACAAACAGAAACCCGGCTGGAAACTACCTATCCATAATAAGCACCTAAGTCACTATTTTCTTGCAGGTTAACTCATATTCAATGTTGCGACAACGTGATCACTTTCATTACTACATTAAATTCAACATTCGCTTATGCTTTGTTCTCCTAATTTTGAACTATGCCTTTTTCAGGGGATGTGCTTACCCAGGGTAAGAAAAGTAATCAGAAAAGAAACACGTAAGCATGTAGACCTCATTTAAATGTATACTTATATTTATATACCAATAAATACATAATACCATAATATACCATAATAACTGGTAACATAATTATAACTTATAGTGCCACTCTATAGCACTACAGGGGTGTCGACACACCAAAACACTGCCACACAATCTAGACATGCATTGGGATTTGTAGCTTTATATATGCTAATTTGGACCACACTCATACATTGTTATTTAGTCAGTTGCTTGACAATTGTGGACAGGATACAACAAGTGTATACAACAAGTGCAGTCAACATATCCCGAAGTCCATTGCTCATTGTGAGCAAACTAGAAATCTGCTGTAAACCAGGAATTATGCTTTAGTCCCACATTTCAAAGTCATTCGTGTTAGGTTAATTGGTGTTTTAAAAGTGTCCTTAGTGCACGAATGTTTGTATGACTGCACTGTGATGGATTAGAGACCTGTCTGGGGTTTTTCCTGTTGTCTATGCACCAGCTTTCCTACAACCCTGACTAGCAACAAGCACATAATAATACATTAATGAATGAAAAAATGATTGAATGAATAATGTCACATTTCTACAAGTAATGTCCATGTGCACCTTTGCCACACTGTAAGGTTATTGTGGCTTAATAGCACACTTTGATAACACAAAATTAAATAAGCACATTATAGGCAAATGCTTTAAAATACCTAAAATTGGTTATTTTTACATTAGGTAAACCATGAAAACATAGGTGTAGGTCTGGGTTACATGCCTGTAAATAAAAGCATGCTTGCACAGCATTTCTTGTGAATGGAAAAGCCTTTTGTGTGATAATGTGTCTTATGTGCTCATGTCCTGCAATGTAAGTGGAGTGTATGGGAACTTAAGTGATGGCTTTTGCAAATACCTACATACCACTGACCTAAAAGTATTGAATGTATAATTTCTAATATCATTCCATTGTACTTCAGGGATTGAATACCATTATTGTATAACCTATGTAGTGCATGAATCATATACAGGAATCCGTATATGCTTTGTGGTAAAACATATACCTTTTTGTTTAAACATATCCCATAATGCAGACAAGATAAGCTACAGGTGATGGTGCATAGGTATATAAATATAAACTAAAATATATTTTTAAATAAATTGTGATTATCTGTTGTGATTACCTCCCTGTGGTTTTCTTATCCTAAGAAAACAACATACATTGCTCACAAAAATTAGAGGATATTTCAATTTGAAGTATAGCCTCTACTAAACATCTGCTAAATGCTGTAAATGTAAATAGAAGCAAAGGTCACAAGGAAACAAACCTAGACAGAACATGAATCCATCACAGGGCACATGCACAAGCACCCACACTTGATCACATCAGTCCCATTGTAAACACCATTTGACCTAAGACAAGTTTTGTAAGGAAACCTGAGTATCTGGAAGAAACTCACTGCAGAAAATGAAAGATGATATATATGATACTTTTATGAGAATTATGAGTTGAGGTGACAGAATAACAACTGAAACGTTAAATCGCTTGGTATCTGGATTCACTTGGAATGTGTTCCAGGCCAAATAAAATAAAGTTGACCAGACAAATTATAAAATAGCTCAGGTTTATACTGTCTGCAATGAAATAAAAGTCAAAGTAAATGTAAGAAACACTGCATGTTTATGCATGTTTTCATATGCATTTTTCATCCAGCCCCCCCCCCCCACCAATTTTCTCCACTTTTAAAACGATACTTCTTGTAATGGATGTGGTGTTTAATAGTTTTAAAGCTGTTTAACAGTAAAAATAATCTAAATTGCATTTATGGAACTGTGATCTTTGGATCCTTTATAGCCTGCTTTAACATTCTTCTTAATGGGAAGGGTAAGAGTATGCTAATGTTTTTTCACACACCAGCTGTTCCACACTTTATTACAGCACACATTGTGCTTCATTTTACAGGTCAACATCCATCTGTATTTTTTGTGTTGCAAGCTCCTCTGGTGTTTAAGTTCGAGAGTATTTTACAGGAAATGTTAATCTAATACTCTGGAGAATAATTTAAATAGATTAGAATAATTAAATTAGAAAATAATTACAGTTCAATAAACACATACAGTACAATAATTACAATTCTCAGAAGTCTGGAACATTTTTAATTGATTATTTAAATATGCCATAGTTTGTATTTATTTAGGTATTTCCCCATATGCAAATACAGCTAATTATATTATCCCTTATTAAGGGAAGTTCATCAGTTTCTGTAGCTATTTGAATTTACCTCACAATCCAAACTCTCATTACCTGAATTCTGTATTTTTGTTACATAACCCCATTATCTAGTAACTATTAACACACACACGGAAAAGTTGTGTGCTGAATGGCTTCTTACCTTTACATTCTCCACTTTCATTTTATTCAGAAGTTAATTATGAGTGAATGGTTGTTTATTGTACACTAAATGGAGACTTCATTAAGACCTCCATCTAGTAGTGCATTGGTCCTCTTATGGCCTTCAGAACCAGGGCAATTCAACCTGACATAGATTCTGCTAAATGTTGAAATCATT
Source organism: Parotocinclus spilosoma (assembly GCA_033117975.1). Classification (NCBI taxonomy): domain Eukaryota; kingdom Metazoa; phylum Chordata; class Actinopteri; order Siluriformes; family Loricariidae; genus Parotocinclus; species Parotocinclus spilosoma. Next base: position 3,633,601 of record JAVSBV010000103.1, read on the forward strand.
ATACATTAATATTTACCAATTTGGACAGCCTGTTTTTCTTTATCCCACATGTGCTCTATATATTAAGATGAAGGGCAGGGAGACTCACTGGCCAGTTCCTGGAATTCAATAAGATACTTGTGGCATGGTGTATTGTTCTGCTAAAAAAGTCCTTCTAAAATAGTGTACACAGCTGACATTAAGGGGTGTACTTTGTCAGCCACAAAACTTAGGTAAGCTCTACATTCAAAATGTCCATCCACAGGGATCAGAAGTTTGCCAAGATGTACCAAATCCACATTCCCCACAACATTACTCCACCTCCACCAGTCGGTTGATAAATTGAATTTATGATTCAGTTCAGTGCCAAATTTTGACCTTCCCATCGGCATGATGCAAGAAATCTGGATTAATCTAATCAGGCTGTGTGTTTCCACTACTAAGTGGATCTTCTGTTATAGCAGATCTATGCTTAGGAACGACATGTTTGGACATGTTAGATTCTGTTCAGAGCAGCACGCCAGTGTGTATTCAGCTGCAATTGGTTTGGCTGTGTACCATTTGTTTACTGATTCTAGACATCCTCATCTAATTCCTTTCATTTACAATTTGTTTATGTCCACAGTATCACCTTTTGCTGGATGTTTTTCCTTGTTCACACCAGTCTTGGTATGCTCTCAACACATTCAACAGGAAACGCTATGAAATGCTATGCCTGGCTAGTCTAGAACCTATCACAATGCCATATCATTCAAAGTCACTCATATTGCTTGATTTTCACATTCTAAAGCTGAGTCACACTAAAACTAACCAACAGAAAACTTGCTTACTTGATTCTATGCTGCACTTAAGCGTCACAGGGCAGGTGTCTCTAAAAAGTGGCACTCTGTGTACATTATAGTGTATGGAGAAATTAGAATGCTATTAGACAATAGAAAATGTGCACGCTTTTACACGAACAGATATGTGAGCAAATAAAAATGTCTGTATCAAAAAGTATGACAAACTCCAAATATTCCATACATGGTCCACTTACACGCTGATGGTCTTTCTCACATCCAGACAGTCACAGGTGAGTGTACAATCAATTGCCTCTATGTTATGTGAGTACAGTTCACGGCTAGAGCATGGGTTACAGACATGTTAACTCTTGGATGACTCATTTATGCACAAGCCCTCAGCTCTGTACTTACAATGCACTGAGCATTTTGTTCTGAGTCAGCAGAGAATTGTTGCAACCCTATTACGCTGAAATGCTAATGAAGCCGTATGTTCTCCCAGGTGGTTTTCATAGCCTTGGTCAGTAGAATATATAATGTTGGTGAAATTTAAACAATATAAATTTTTACATTTTGATAAGTAGAAACTAAAACCAGGCATTCATAATCAGTTTTTGTTCAGATGAAAACCATGTATTATTGACTAGAGTGTTTTTCAGTATGAAGTCTGAATTATTCTAAATGCATTTGATGTATGTATTAATTTCCCAGACTACCAGTGAATATGGGAATGTGATATATAGTTCTATTCACATGGGTTTCAGGAGAAGATGCTAATGAGGGCTCTGGCATCACTGTCTGTTTCCTCTTGAGAAGGAATGAAGAATGAATGATCCTAATGAAAACTGATTTTGAAGAATTAAACCTGAGTGGCTAAATGAGAAGAGAATCTTAAAGGCATGACATTTCTCCTCAGATCACAGCAAAGAGTGATTGCTATAAGACTACATGGGAAGAATGGCTTCCATACAATTTCATTAAAATGCAGTACTTAAATGTTTACCAAAGTTTATCTAATATTAGTTAATCTTGGTAGAATCCAATATTTTAGCAAATCAAATGATTAAATATCTCAATGCAATATTGTGCTGTTTGTTTATTACACTCAAAAGCATTGCGATTAACAGAGCAGCCTGCACACAAAATCTCCTTTAAAGCTCCAAACACAGAGCTAATAGTCACTCACTGAAGCCCAAGATTCACTAGCAGTGAATTGAGCCTGGGAGATTGTGTTTTGCAAATAAATTATTTTGATGTTTTTGTAAAGTGTGATTTTCATTTGCATAGCTTATTTTTATTTTTAACTCGAAGGGGCAGACCCGTGTAACCAGCTGCCAATCAGTAAATTAAGACTTCTCAACCTTCAATAAAGCTGACTCAGTAAATTATTGGTAATTTATTTACAATATTTACAAATATATATGGACAATATAACATGAACATAAAAATAGTAAAAGTCTAGCAAGTTAAATGGACAAATATAAAATAAGTTGCTTAGTTGTGTATTACTGCTTTGTATTAGGCAGTGTAACTAACTACTCCAGCTTCACTGGAGGGATATAGGAAGCATGCTATGGCTGGCCAGTTAAAATAAATGATCATATTTGAACATGTATGCTTTCCCGATGTTAAAAACCACCAGGTGTTACTGGTTCACAGGCTGTCAGAAACCTTCTAGCAGCAGAGAGAACCCTGGTAAAATGTGTAGTGTATGTAAGTGTAAGTATGGTATATTTCTGCAAATGTCATGCATCAATTTTAAAACATACTGGCTTATATTATATTTGGCTTGTGCAAAGATTGGCCCACATTTCTAGACTAAACAATACTTTAAGATTTTTGTGAGGTCTCAAACTTAATTGCATTGTTAATGGCCAGAAGAAACATTTAATATAAAAAAACAATAATAAAAATGCTATATGCAGTTTGACCAAGGGTGTGCAGACTTTTTGGATTATGCTGATTTTTTGATTACAAAGATTGATTTGTAATACTGTAGCAGATAATAAGCCAATGAACGGCATGTACAGCAACAGTATATTAAGGGAGACATCTCAGCTAGATAGTTTAAATACAAGTCACTAAGGAACGCAAAAAGGCAAAGGGTCTCCAGTTTGTTAACAAGTGTGTTAGAAAATTATTGAATTGTTTAAAAAGAATGCCCCTTGAAAATGATTTAAATGGATTTGCATATTTTTGTGCATAATATTATTTGCACAAACCTTTGTCAAAAACTACAATGCCGAGTTCCATTCAGAAATGTCACTTAAATCTTTACTGTGCAAGAAAGCTTATATTGTTAACCAAATGCTCAGTGCCCTGAACCCATTTATTAAAATGGTGACCCTTTTGGCAGAATCCTAAACACTTTTAACCTAGTAAGGCAACACTTGCAAACGTATTTTCACCCGCTACAACACATTTTGCACTGTGATGTACTTGGGTTGCAATATAATACTACAATATAATAGTAAGGAGGCCCGGTCGTTGAAGTTTCACTATGGATAGAAACAATCTTCTGTTGTTGTAGTGTATTTCTTTGTATATATATTTATTTACAGTAACACAGTACTATTGTACTATTATATAGAATTATTACTATTTGTTTTGAAGATACATTTCCTTTATGGACAAGAAAAAAATATTTTTACAGCTTCATGATCTGATCATTGTGTTTTCCTTTTTCCGGTGTTGTGTGTAATGAATGTCAGTACTGTTTTGCATTTTGATTGACTCGAGACCTGATCTGGCAACATTGTTTGGTTTTGAGAACTGTTTGAACTGTTTTGAGGCAATAGTTTGGGTTTGCAGGAAGAGTCCAAGGTTTTGTTAATCTAGCTTGTGAATTGGGTTTTGTGCTTACAGTTTGGAGAAATGGATGCAATGGATGGAACTTCTCAGAGGCAACTAGGATGGACCATCACATAGTAGAATTATGTATTGAGGTCAGATGAATCAGTATTCCAGATCTCTTTTGGAAGACATGGATTCAAAGTGCTACAAACCAAAGATGGACTTATCAGACTGTTATCAGGCAACAAAAATAAAAGTCTGCCATGGTATGGTTGTGTCAGTGCCCTTGGCAAAGGGAATTTACACTTCTGTCATAGCAGCATTAAAAGTGCATTTTTTTTATTTTAGAACAACATATGATGCCTTTAAGATGACATCTTTTCCAAGGACGTCTTAACAAGACAATGCAAAACCACATTCTGTACACATTACTTAAACATGGCAACAGTTAAAGAGGGTATAGGTACTGAACTGCCCTGCCTGCAATCCTGACCTGTGCCCAATATTGTAACAATGACAGTATCATACTGTTGCCCATCTGGCAGGAAGAATGGGAAGAAATAACACCTGAAACACAATATCACTTGGTATCCTCTGTGCCAAAACATCTTTAACTGTTGTGAAAAGGAAAGGCAACATTATAAAATGTTTTACCTTTCCATCTTTTCTGGAATGTGGAATGCTTGAATGGGTGTTTATTAATACATGAAATGAAGCTGACCACACACAGTAGCATTTAAAGATGGATTTACAATCCTGATTTTTAATCTCCTCAAGACAGCTGCGTCCTCTTCTAGGCAGGATCATTACAGCTCTAGTTGTTTATACTTCTTGATTATTCCCAGTTTATATCAGCATTGCAAAATGTTAATTATTTATAGCCATTGCCTGATTTATCAAGATCAACAAACCTTTGTCTCATTTAGCATATTTTACCCTATGACTAAAGGAATTGGGTCACTGCATACTTATGTCCCAAAGAAACGGGAAGTCTGGTATGACAAGTTAAAACTCCTTAAACACTCAGATGAAGTAAAAAAACAAAGCTAAACATACAGTTCATTACACTTAATTCAGAACACCTAATACATAATCTAAAAATAGAACCATATCTTATTGGCATGGATTACACAAGATGTTAGAAGAAATCCTTTGAGATTCTCCTCAATGATGACATGATTGCATCATGTGCTTCTTATAGATTATTCAGGTGCACTTTCATGCTCCTGTTCTACTAAATCTCAAAAGTGTTGTATCGGATTCAGATCCATTGACTGAGAAATCTGCTAAAAAACGCTGAAATCAAGAACTCAGTGTTCATGAAAGCACTTTTAGATGACTTTTCGTGACATGGTGCATTATCATGCTCGAAAATGGATATATTGAGGTCAGGAGGGTAAGCAACAGTACTTAAATAGGCTGTGGCATTCAAGCAGAGACTGATTAGTATAAATGGCCCAAAAGTGAGATAAGAAAACGGGCCTCCAAGCCACAACACCATGTTCACCACTGTGGGCAATTGAGTTGAGGTATGATAATACCATGGTTTTATGCTGCTGGCATTAAATTCTGGCCTTAATACTCATGTGTCTCAACATAAATCGATTTATTAGATCAGCCTACATTTTTTTAGTCTTTATCTCTAGACTGCTGCCCACTGCAGCTTCAGTAATCTTTTATTAGCTGACAAAAATCACGAGCATAGCTTGGGACCATAGCGGGAGCATTGCTGTTGTAGAATATCCGCCTCAAGATTTCCTGTCTTGTGCATTGTCCATGAGTTTTTGCTCAACACAATTATACAAAGTGATTATCTGGGTTACTGAAGCCTTTCTCTCAGCTCAAAATACATTGCTCACAAATATTAGGAGATATTTCAAAATAAATATAAAGCGATTAAAAAGAAGCATGTGATTTAATTTCCTTAAACAAGATAATCAGAAAAGCAAATAAAAAGACAAAGAAAGTTGTTTGATTACGCAAATGAGATGCAAACTCAAATATCGCGATTGAGTAGCAGGTGACATAATCATAGGAGTGAAAAGAAGCATGTCAAACAGGATGAGCGTACCACACATTGACTGTTCAGTAGGGTGTATGCGATGTGACTTGGACAGACTCAGATTGTTCAGCAGATCCTCTTTGTCTTTATTTTGAAATCTCCTAATTGTTGTGAGCAGTCTTGCCATTGTCAGCTTACTTCTCCGAAAATGGTGTATTTTCAGGGACATTTGCATGTGCTTCTATATATCATTGTGAGGTAATGTATATTATACACTGTTTAATCTTATTATCTGCTCTTCTGCTATCTTTCCACATATTTCCACACCCTTTTGTCATTTGGTCTTACTTACTTAAGCAAATGTCAATATGTCTGTGATAGCATATATTGTTAATAACGATCCATACCTGGTAGTTATAGTTATGAAGGTGGTTCGTAGGGTCAATGCTGCTTCTTGAGATTGAAGGAATGCACCTGGGACTAGAGAGAGAGAGAGAGAGAGAGAGAGAGAGAGAGAGAGAGAGAGAGGGAGAGAGAGAGAGAGAGAGAGAGAGAGAGA
>JAVSBV010000103.1:3640968-3651729 GCA_033117975.1 Parotocinclus spilosoma
CCTCGGCCCCACCACGGGACGCTGGACTATGGGCTCGCTGCCCCCACCGGTCTCGTGCGTGGACTATTTGTGCCTATCGGTTGAATGCCTGCAATGTGTTTTATGTTTATAATAAATGTTTTTTGTTTTTCCCCGTAATTGTTGTCTGTCTGTGGATTCTGCATTATGGGCTCTTAAAACCCGATAGGGATCCTGGGGATTTAGTGAGACCAGGAATGATCTTGCGAGATCTCCGGGATGCCCTATCGTAACACCCTAGGCAGAGTTCTGTTTACATACAACCACTCAATTCAGCAGAGTAACTAAAATGTTGTACAAAAGTCCAAAACTTTGCTAACTTGTGTTGTGGGCTGAAATTCCTGCAAGTGGCTAAGAAGATGTGGAGAATAGGGATTGTCCATTTTGCAGAAAGAATTGGAGTTAAGCTACAATTTGAGTTTAAAATGTTTTTTTAATCAAATTTCAACCTGAAATTGCTGCGGCGGATCCGAGGAATACCAAAAAAAAAAATAAAAAAAATGTTGTGTTCTTTAAATATGATCGTCGGCGGATCCGCGAAACAAGCAATAAAAAAAGTCTGGCCTAATATAGTGCATATTTACATCTCAGTTCAGGCAGATAATTACACATACGGAGCACAGCTATATTGGAAACAAAGTCTGTCATTAAAATGTATTTTCTGATAGTTAACAACACTTATTTTAAACACTACAGACTCAATAATAATCATACAAACATGCAGAAACAAACTGAAACATAAAGGTTGCTAGTTATGTCATACACTGACTGATTAGTCAAGCAGACCTTATTAGAGGTCATGCACCATTAAGAGTTTCATGGTCTGGTAAATTGCTGTTCTGCCTATTCACATGGATGCATTTTTATCCATGTGTCTCTGTGTGTACCACTGGATAAATGTAAATTTATACTGCAGCTCCGTGTCTCCAGCTGTCTACATATTGCACATGTAATAAGTATTAATCATCAAGCATTTAATCTCATTCAACAAGAATCTGCATTGTGTTGCGAAAAGTGCCATAAGAGTGTCTTTGAATAAACTCAGCTCAAAAACCACAGGTGAAGCAAACAAATTCAAAAATCTGTGATAATCAGCAGTTGGTCCTTGAGTGTCTGAGGTAAGCATGTGCTCGAAATGAGTAGTGGGAACACCTGACAAATGCTCTAGGTCATTTAATAGGAGCTTAATCCTAGGCACATGGTTTATTCATGTGGCAAGCACTGTTCGTGGCAACTCTAATAAATCAAGAAAATGCACCTTCCCTAGTGCCACTGCCAAAACCAAGCCCACGAAGGACCTGCTAAAGTCAACCCTATCTTTCATCACAATAACCTTGCCTTATCTACAGCCAACAACTCTGGACAACTGAAGTAAAAGGTTCCCTGTCCTGACTGGTTGTTACAAAGGGACAGAACATTGTTCAGACAGAAATTCTGTCTTTGGCAAACTCACTGAGTAAATCCTATTAGAACAAAATTCCATACAAATAAAAGACAAATAAGAAAGGAGGCAGTTAATGTTATATCCTAATCGTATCATAACTGACAATACATTTATTTCATTAACTAGGTTGTGACTTAATTTCCAGAATAATTCACATTTATTAGGCAATGCTTTAGAAAGTAACACCAACCACTACATGGGAGTCATCCATGCTGTCCATACTGCTGTCTTAGAAAAACACAAATTCCGTTAGAATGAAATTGACTTTATGCAAGTGCTTTTGACAAAACTGAATACAGGTATGAATCATTTACGATTCGTATTATGTTCTGTGAAACAGGACGTTGATTGAAATGGACATTGATGGGATATTAGCATAGCCTTTTTTGTCTACTAATATAAATATAAAGGATATTTTATATGCACACTGTGTTTAACCAATGTGCAAATTGGACAGAAGACAAAAATGCACAACAGTGAAGATATGGCAAATGAAACTGAGACCCAATGAGTGAATGTGAACCAGTTTCTATACACTGCACACAAAATTAGGGTATATTTCAAACTGAATAGGAAACAATAAAAAAAAAAAAAGCATTTGATTTAATTTAAGTAAGCAAGATCATCAGAAAATAAATAGTAATAAAAGTAAATAGTAATAAAAAAAATGAATAGTAATAAAAGTCAAAGAAAGCTTACTCTCAAGGAGATGTGGACGGTGGGGCCTTCCATTAACGTCCATGAAAAGCAAGTTGTTTCTAACTGCTCCAGCATGGGGTACCACTATAGGGTGCAAGACTTGATCTTGGTATCTGGGAGCAGTCAGCGAGCAATTTCTGATGGTGTGGCGCTCGGTACGACCACCAATGCTGATGCCAGCCCAAATCATGCATGAAACATGGATTATCCTGTATTCCTCGACAGAATGCAGATAATAAAATACATACCATTAGTTGCAGGTCATGCAGTCCAACACAATTTTGTATGATCTCGATGCAAATCCGCCATCCAGTGGCAACAAGAAACTGTCCCCACTGTTGCATTGCTGTGCCTGCTTCTTCTTGCCAATAAGGTCAAATAGCAGCCATCTTTTGCTGTTGTGGCAGATGGGAGACCCTGCCCTAGTCTTCTTTGTACTGTTAAAGTTTCCAGACAAAAAGTCCACAGCCTGCTAACCACACTTTGTGATGTTCCAAGTGCTACTGCCACTGCCTGTGTTTGACCAGCTTCAAGATGTCCTCCAAGCTTCACATTCAGGCAAATTGTGTTGCAGAGGCATTGCAAGTGTTGAGAAATTGCAGGATGTGCACTTTCAAGATCAGGGTACGTTCAGATGGTCTTTTATATAGTGCATTCTCACAAGTTAAATAAAAGTTACATCTCATTTGCATTATAGAACAACTTTCTTTGACTTGTCGTTTGCTTTTCTGATCTTGCTTTATTGCTTCATATTCATTTTGAAATATGCCCTAATTTTTGTAAGCAGTGTAGTTATAGCTTAGAGAAAACATACAGGTAGTGGGAGGACAAACAAAAGAATACCATTTACTACAGGACAGGTACATACGCTTACAAATTTACAGCTTGCTTCAAATGCGTTGCAAAAAGCCATGCACACAAGCATGAGTAACTTGCACAAAACAGCTTTTTAAAAATCTTTAAACACACCAACCGTGTTAGAACTGTTTACAGTTTACAGTAAGTAACACACAACCGGCATTGGTGCCAACCTTTATCAGAAAAAGTAGCTAAAACCTGCTTAAGATAAAGTCACTAATTGTTGCTAGACAACATAAGATGCTAATTAGCATATTTGTGATGCTATAACATCATGTTTCCATATGTTGCTTCTCTCTTGCTCGCCATACAGAATAAACCAAACAAACTATGTGCATATTTTAAAATAACAACATCCATTCATTGTCTTGTCCGCATATCCTAGTCAGGGTCACAGGAAAGATGGTGCCTAGCCAGCAACACAGGGGGAAAGGCAGGAACAACTTTAGAAAGGGCACATTGCATGGTGCATACACTCACAGAGTCATACTCAAAATCACACACTGAGTGGCACTTTAGAGACACTAATTAACCTAACAGACATCTTTGAACTATGGGAGGAAACCAAAATATCCATAGAAACAGAGGTCTCAAAGCTGTTAGGCAACAGTGCTAACCACTGCACCACCCTAAAAGAACAACAGGATATAGATATTTATTATGCATTGAAATTCACAAAATTGAGTCAGACTATGCTGTGCTGCCATGCAGGCTGAACGTGCTGCCTTGTCACTCGTAGCAGACCGGACACAGATAGAGAGCTGTTCCTCTCACTCATGTCAGTTTTAAAGATTCTTTTCTATTGGAAGTAGCCATTTGTAAGTCTTGTCACCGCTTGCTTTTTTGAAAATAACTTGAATGAGGTATCTGAAAAGTAAAAAATCTTTTGACAAAATCCTTAAATTTCCAACACTGATGACCAGTAAGGTAGTCTACACACACAGACAAGGGAGGGATTACAATCATGTTCAGGCATGGTACAAAGTAACTGGGCATAGTGTTAGTATGCCCTTAGCACCATCAGGGGTACCTTTTTCCATCCTGGCTCCAGGCATACCTGTCACAATCTGATCAATTACACACTTTGGCCATTTCCATTATAACAGAATAATACATGTTTAGAGCATAGTGTGTGGCTTAGTTTTTTCCGATTTCCATTATTGTGCCAGATGGTGGTGCATACAAAACAAGATGGTCACTTATTGCTTTTTGTTGCCCATTATGATTAAGCCTTCTGGTCATGGCTGAGGTCAGCACAATTGTTGTACTGTAAGGTCAATGCAGGTTTGGGAAGCTAAAATATGTGTGTAAAACTGAGTAACAGAAAAAGGAGACCAAGAGGAGAAGAGAAACATGGAGGATGCAAAAAACGGACAGAGCAACTCACCGTGAAATGCTGAAACAACAGCATGGCTGCCAGAGCAATTTTACAGCCCAGTGGTTTCACACCTCAGTCGTCGCCCTTTCAGCTCTGTACCTCCAAGTTTATTCTGTGTCTTCATTTATTTGGTGTCACCGTCCAAGGGTGTGAGAAAAGGTGGACTTTCCCCAAATGTCTGTTAGGGTAGGTGCAGGCAGGCAGAGAGATGACTAGCATTGCCTAGCTTCACAAATCACTAACCCTTCTCTAAGAATGATTATTGATTTTTTTTTAATGTATGGATTGATCAGTCCTTTACAAATCTCTTCCCACTTCATATAAGAAAATCTGCTGATCTTGGCAAAATTACAATCTGTGTGTAGATGACAGTATATGGCAATATCTAGTTAAAAAAGTAAATTCTGTATCACTAAAATTTCCTTTGTTTCATTATGTATGCATAAAACATTTACATAGTATATAATATACTGTATGGACAGTTTAAGAGTTTAAGAAACACAGCTAGTTTCATTATTTGTAAAGTGCAACTGCTTCTTTGAGAAAGCACAATCCAGACAAATGATTCACCAGGAGCCTGCAGAAACATGGCTAGACATGCTGGGACATGCACACTTTTAAGTAGTAGTCCCATGTCAGTTGCATGTTGATACCCCATTCACCATTACAATACAAATCATCTTAGTTGTGCAGGTACTCTTTCTGCTACATCTCAGAGTTGAAAATCAAATCCCACAAAATAGACTTTCACAGCCCTCATACAAAATTAGAAATACTTTGAGAATTACTTTGGTTGTAAAGTATGGTTCCACATAATTGTCTTTTCAGGCTTCTCACAACATGGGTGAAGATTTTATGCCATTTGCCTCTTGCCATTCCTGTGGTTTGAAGAGAACCCAAATATCACGTTTCAGATTGCAGTATAAACAAAAATAAACGGTATTGTTGGATATAACACACTGTTGAATGTCCTAATTTAAAATCTGCCAGTAGCTCACACTCAGATATTTTCTGTGCCAAAGCCTCCAAAACAAACGTCATATTACACTTTAGTTGTGGTACAATACAGTTGTTACGAGACGGGGTTCAAACCCAATAATGCAAACCAAAAAGGCGGAGCAAAAGACTCCCCAAAGTACAGAAATAATAAATATCGAGCACCGGTGGGAAGTGTCCCAAATGGGGACTAAACCACGAGCGGCGCCGACACGTAGGGGGCGAGCGTGAGCTCAGTAGCGTGTGTAGCGCTGGGAGAAGCAGCGTCGGGCCACGTCCCAAACGGAGGGACTAAGTGCAGCTCTGAAACGCTAGGGGACGAGCGTGAGCTCGTTGAAGAAAACCGTGTCGTGGAGCGTCCTAAATGGGGATAGCGTAGCCGACCGAAGTGAGGCTAGAAAGGGAACCAGGAGGAAGCAGAGCTTCGGGAATCCCTATTTCTGGCCCTAAACGCTAGCTTTACCTACAGGCTTCCGCCTGTACACATCCGTCAGCACTAGATGCCCCGGGATATCACCACCTGAACGGGGAATGGCTGAAATGGCGATCGCGATCAGGATTTAATGGCGGAGTCACGAGCCAGAAATGGAGACGACGTGATGCTGAAGAGCAATGAGGCTTGCGTTTAAATAAAGAGAGCCACAGGTGTTCCTCATCACTTCATTAGTCTGCTGGGAAATAAAAAGGTGTTCTAGCGCTGGTTCGGTAATGGCGAACCTGGGCAGAGCGGGTGCGTGAGGTAGGAACCCTAACACATAAACTTTCAGTATAGAAATAAATTATTTCTATTTATTCATTCATTAATTCATTATCTAATCCACACAGGGTCACGGGCCAGCCGGTGCCCACCCAGCAACTCTGGGTGCATGGACAATAACAACCCTAGAGGGGGCGCCAATCCATCACAGGGCACACACACACACACACAGTCACACACCACGGGGCACTTCAGAGATATCCTGTTCAGAGTTTTTTGTTGAAAACTCTGAACAGGATATCAGAAGTTATGTCCAGTAGCCCGTGCTAAACAGACAAAATGGAATTCTATAAGCATCAGGTTACAGATTTATTCGTTCTGAAACAGCTTTCATTCCACATCATGGGTTAGCATTTGAAAAAAAGACAATCTAGTAAAGATGTTTTCAACAGCCTTCAACTTAGAGGACGGCTCTGTTTAATCTCCGACCGAGAAACGCTGCAATTACCTTTTTAAAACAGACATTTCTGCCGAACTGACTTGTGATCACGGGATTGGATTTGTTTTTGTGTTTGCACAACGATAAAGCAGAGCTCGTCCTAACTCTAAAGCCTAAAACTAAGCCTTCATGCCAAAATCCCAGCACAGCACACACACAACGGAGGCAAAAGCTGCTCATTTGTTAAACTAAGCCGTTGTTACAAAAACTCCACACCTTGCTCTAAGCTAGGCATGATACCATATAAACAAACTATTCAGAACTATTGGTATGGGCAAGTTTATTCACATCGAAAATGTGCCTAGGGGTAACAAAGGAACGAGGGTACCGATAACACACATCATTTATAAACACAAAGGCTTTACATAACAATGGAAAAAGGGTATGCAGGTACCAGAACTTGTGTTTTATTGTTTTTAAATTATTCACAAAGGTACTTTACAGTATCAGTGAGCAAAATCTACGGGCAGTTCTACCGGGGCAGTGGTTAGAAACAGCTTCTGGAAATAGCAGGAGAACTGAGGGTTTGGGCTCGAATCCCACCCGGGAGGGTTAATTTATGTTTACAGAATCCCCTAATGGAAAGGCACTCTGACTAGGCTGTACCTGTGCCTGAGCCCAATGACAGGATCTGCTTTGCTTTTTGTTTAATGTAGAAAAATCTAAATGTCTCTACTCATATGCAGGTTTATTCCTTCCAGCATGAGCACAGAGATTCAGACACTGTGCAGGGTTCAGTCGCCACTATTAAGAGTCTTACGTAGATGTTTCAGTCTCAAATGAATTTGGAAAACTGTAAACGTCGTCTAAGTTTAATCTAAACAAAACAGCCCGTGGCATGTTGTGTGTCCTCCAAAGAATTTGTTTGGCTTATATTCACTATCAGTGTTAAGTCACCTTGAATAAATCTCTCCCAAAACTGATATCAGAACTGGGACATTTTGCACAACCTGGCAACCTAAACGTGATTTTAGTTCATATGAGGGCGTCTGGACTGACTGCGGTCTTGGAAAAAGGAGTAAAGTGAATGACGGACAGTTTTCTGCGTCTTGTGTGTCTTGTGTATACGTGTTTGTATGTGCATTGCTGTGCAAAAGTCTAAGGCCACAGTTAGATTTGTTGTTTTATCAGTCGTATAATGAACGTATTGGATTTCTCACTGATCTTCATTCCAATCTTTGTGAGTTTTAGCATATCTTAAGACTTTTCACCCTCTTCACCTTCCTAAAAAGTAATTTCTTGGCGGTTATGATTCCAAAAAGACCTTTCCAGATCAAGCCAACGTGTAAGGCAAGGTCACATTTGGCGCTGTAAACTATTTTTGAGTTATCTAATATTAAATACACTGTTATGGTTATTATACCATGACAAAAACGAATAAATATCTAATCTAATACAGGACTCATAATATGCAAAGAAAAGGTGTCTGGAAATAGAAATATAATTATAATAAGAAGGCATTGCAAAAAAATTGGACAGTGGTAGCCTAGTGGTTAAGGTACTGGGTTCAAATCCCACCTCTGCCACAGTTGGGTCCTTGAGCAAGACCCTTAACCCTCAATTACTTGGATTGTAAGACTGTATCAAATGTAAGTCGCTCTGGATAAAGGCGTCTGCTAAATGCTGGAAATGTAAATGTAAAAAAGCACAACATTTCTTTGATTCCTGGGTAGGACCCCGTGTGGAGTTTGCATGTTCTCCCAGTCTGTGTTTGTTTCCTCCGACAAACAAAGACACAAAAAAGAGCATCAAAAGCACGGGTATTTGCAATTCTATGATATTATATTATATATTATGGAGTGTGCAACCTAGGACTGGGCATTAGATTTTGGACAATGACTGTGTGGTCGGTTCCGATGTTAGACAATAAGCCCTGGCTTATGATGTTTGGCATTCTAGTGCGTTTTTAAGGTGTCTTTTGAGTTCAGGTCACGATTCTGTGCAAGTCAGCCAATTTCTCAATCAAAGTTCCCAATTTTCTTTAGACTTAAAAATGCTTAAAAATAACAGGACAAAAGTGGAAACCTATATATGTGTCATATTGAGAATCACTGAGGTATCAGTACAATCCAATTTAGTGCCAGTGAGAATCCAAACCATATACTCTTTATATAATGAATCTGTCCCAAGTCTGTGTGGCTGAAATAGCAGATCCCAGAAAGGGTGTCCACAAACTTTTGGCTCTCCAGCTTGATGGCAGCTTGTTAGTAAGATAATGCACTGCACCATTAAAGTATTTGAGATTATTATGACCTTCCCCAAAAGATGTAAACAGCCCGACAGGTACGTCTCGAGACCGTGCAGCAGCAGCAGCAGCCAATTAAACAGCACGTACCTCTATCCATTTCCGAGCCTCGCGCACGGCCGGTTCGGTGGCGTTATCGGTGTGGTGATGTTGCAGATGGAGATGCCGGTTCGCATCCGAACCCGGACTGGCCATCAGGATGTGAGTGAGCCGAACTCCGAGCTGGAGGAGGGACCAGGAGAGAGAGAGATCTGCACCGGTACCGATGAGAAAGCAGTCCCGGTTCCGAACTGACAGCTCGCGCTAGTGACGCTGAAAAGTTACTAAGGCTCTCGTGAGTTTGACGTGCGACACCTCCGGTCCCAGATCCGCTCTCACACTGCAGACCTGCACTACAGATTTGGGAGTCGATCCCCAAACGGTTCGTCCTCTCCCAGCGTTGATTGTGGAGAGTCGACTTTGTGTTCTGGGAGTCGATTCTGTGAATGCCAAACGTACTGAATTGAATCATCAAAAGAGTCGGCTCAGATTCGTTTATTTAAAGAAGCAGAGGAGAAATCGATTCGATTCGCCAGGTCCTGTGTTTAAGAATAAATTCTGTAAAGCCTCAAATACAGTAAAGGTAAACGTGAATAGAAAATAGAAAGGAGATTAAACATTAATGCCTGAATCTATAAGTTCAGAATTTGGTCATATTAGAAAATTTATTATTATTGCTGTAGTGCTGCATACTAGAAGACCACGCGGTTTGAACATGACATATTGAACTTTAGTCTGGAATTTGAAGTATTTAATGGGGTCCCATTGCCCCCACCCTGTGCCCAATGGGCACTGCACTACACCCTTACTCTAGATATTGTGGGTAGTGGGATGACACAGTCCTCCCATGTTGTCGTCTCAGGCTGGACCTGGCTGGGTCCAGTGGACTGGGTTATTTGGGCTAATCAGGCCTGATTTCATGGCACTTCCTGTCAGATGTTACTCCCAGGCCTATGTCTATGGATAAGTCCCAGGAACCCTCTTCCTGGCATGGCCAACTGGCTGGAGACCCCATATTAGGCCCAAAACCCAGGGGATTATATCTTTCAACTGCTCTTTGAGTGGCTTGGAGATCGCCCAGGAGGACCTGCAAAAAGTGTCAGGGGACAGAGATGCTTGTGCTTGAACTGGATAAGCAGAAAAGAAGAAGAAGAAGATGATGATGATGATGATGATGTTGGTGATGAGGAGGATGATGATAAGGAGGAGGAGGATAAGGAGGAGGAGGAGGAGGATGATAAAGATGATGATGATGATGATGATGATGATGTTGGTGATGAGGATGAGGAGGAGGAGGAGGAGGAGGATGATGATGATGATGAGGATGATGATGAGGATGATGATGATGAGGAGGAAGAGGAGGAGGAGGAGGAGAAGGAGGATGAGGATGAGGATGAGGATGGTGAGGATGATAATGATTATGATGATGATGATGATGAGGGGGAGGATGAGGATGAGTATGATGATGAGGATGATGACGATGATGATGATGAGGAGGAGGAGAAGGATGAGGAGGATGAGAAGGATGAGGATGAGGATGATGTGGATGATGATGAGGAGGAGGAGGAGGAGGAGGAGGATCATCATGATGATGATGATGAGGAGGAGGAGGAGGATGAGGATGATGAGGATGAGGAGGAGGAGGATGATGATGATGAGGATGATGATGAGGAGGATGATGATGATGATGAGGAGGATGAGGAGGAGGATGAGGATGATGATGAGGAGGATGATGATGATGATGAGGAGGAGGATGAGGATGATGATGAGGAGGATGATGATGATGATGAGGAGGATGAGGATGATGAGGAGGAGGAGGAAAAGGAGGATGATGATGATGAGGATGAGGATGAGGAGGAGGATGAGGAGGAGGAGGAGGGAGAGGATG
>JAVSBV010000103.1:3654507-3677729 GCA_033117975.1 Parotocinclus spilosoma
AATAGATTTTGGAACTCAGTACACATGTAAGGTGCATGTCTGATTTCTGGGAAAATTTAAGGCTTTTAGGTGCGTATAAATACTGTACACATTTGGCGCATTGCAAAACGTCAGGTGGGTAATATATCGTCACCATTTTACAATACCGCCACCGTATTTAAGTACCGTGGTATACCGAAAAACTGTCATACTGCCCAAGTCTACTGTTTATTAGGGGTTGCATGCCTAGTAAGTTTTACTGCTAGCTTTTAATGATTAAAAAACTAATTGACTATTCATGTTTTCCAAAGCCAGAGAAAAAAGAAGCTCTGGAGATCCTTATTTTCAGTTTTTTAATAAGTGCAGTTCAATGCTGATTTTCAATTGCAAAGAATGTGTGAAATCGTATTTGAAATAACAGATACATGATAGATGGTCTCTAAGCAGTAAATTCCAGCTTCAGTGCATTCTTAGGCTATACTTTTAAAGATGACAATAAATAAATGTGCAAAATAATATAACAGTTCATTGCTTAATTTGAGCCAAAAAAAGCGCCGGTGTTACATTGGTACCTAATATCTCCAACTGGACAAATTGACAATATTATAAAACAAATTTTAATTATCTGGTACTTCTCTGTGTGCAATGTCTTATCCAAAAAGTGTGTTTTATTTTATGTTAACGTCGCAATTAGATCATCAGAGTTCTATAAAGCATCCTTTATATATATGCACTGTGTTCCCTCTTTTGATGTTTTACAAATTAATCACTGCAGGGCAGATTACTGTACAATTGGACTCGTCTTTCTTGCAGTATTTTCAAAGTAGTTCCAAAGCTTGATTTGCACAGTGTTCTTAAGAAGAGGTGCTCTCATTACTGTCTTCCTGCATTCTTGGTACTGTTTTACTCTCATTCCGACTAATCGGCTACAACTTCCCATGGCCAATAGTGGTTGTTGTTGTTGACTAGTCGACTGGTATATGCAACCTCTACTGCCTATGTGCATGCTAATTTGTCAAGATCAATAAATGGTGACTTGGAAGAAAACTTAATTCAGCAATGTCAGCCAAGTCTACCTACAAATTAATAGACTATTGAATTAATAGACCACTAAAGAAGTGTAGGATGGCCTTTAAATAAGTACAACAGAACTGTCGAGTTTGTTGTTTACTTAATGTTTTGGCTGTTGTGGAATACTGTATTACATATGAGATGAGTTACCTTTGTTAAACGGTTGTCGTATTTGTGGATTTATCAAATTTGTTACACAAAAGAAATAGGAAAACATTGTTGTGCTGTTCATAAATAGAACTTTCATCATTTGGAGTCGCATGTGTGCAAATTCCCTCATGCTATATACCTGGAAATGGTCTGGGCAGAGACAGAATTGCGTAATGGCACCGGTGTCTGAATGGTGGGAGGTGCTCGTGCTTGTCAGCGAGCCAAAAATTATCTCTATTGGTGATCTATAGAGACCATCAAGAGCCTGTCTTGTGTGTGTGTGTCCTCATGGAACCAATGCTCCCAACACCTGAGAGCTAGTTCAGAATGGTACTGATGGTGGGCAGTTTTTTAAATCAACTATCCTGTTTTTTGTGCAACAATGTGTCAACTGGAAAAAATGCGTGTCATTGAGTCAAATCTAGCAGTCGGGACCAAATAAAGGCTTCTCAAAGATCGCTGAGTCTGAGTCTCATTTGTGCTTCTCATGCCATTTGGCAAAATAATTTATGATTAGAAGGACCACCTTCAAACTAAAATCCAAGCACTGTTTCTGACAAAAAACAAACACAGCACACCACTCAAAATACACTTACCTATCGATGGTGTAGGCATGGTGGTGGCAACAATATGTTATGGGGTTGTTTTTTCTTCAGAAGGAACTAGGCAATTAGTCAGGCTTGAAAATAAAATGGACGCAGCCAAGTACACCCAAATATTGAGGAAAACCTACTGTCCTCTGCTAGGTAGTAGAAGGTGGGTAAGTAATTCAACCTTAAGCCTGACAATGACTTAAAGGATACAGCTATGACCTACATTGAAAAATGTCTGAAAATCTGTGGATGGACTTGAAGAGAGCATTTAATTGACACTGTAATGAAGTTAAACCAAGCTCATAAGGGAGGATGTGGCGCCTAACACAGAATGGGTTCTGCTTTTGTACCCTGTGCTGCTGTTTATGCCTCCAGACATACCAGGGCCCCGAAATGGATTACCGGCTAGGTCAGAGACAATTAATTAATTAATATAATGTATTCAGAGCAGATCAGTTACAGATAATTTCAGGTGTATTGTAACCATAAATTGTAGCCACATCAAGCCAAGTTTTGTACAGTAACTGCCAGAAAATTATTATGTGGAGCCTTTGGTCCAAATGTATGCAATGCAAAGTAAACTCAAATAGGCTGGGAGATTTTTCTAGATGTAATGCTTGTGTAATAATGGTACAATTCCTTCAACTGACATTATGGTTAAATTATAGCCTTTGTTTGAATTGCTCTAGTAAGCCTGAATAAAAACACTTTATAAAGAAATGAAAACTGTATTCCACCTAGTCATGGATTTCAATGCAGCCTAAGAAGTATTGCATCATTTCAGAGCTGAGTTGTAATTCATTAAAATGGCAGACTCTTTGTACCAGTGGCTATTATAAGACAAGGTACTTGGTGTAAAACTTACCCTATGCTAAAAGTGCTTGCAAATTGTACATTATCAACAAGCACTCTTAAGAGTCTTATTTTGGTTTATACGTCTGTCCATTCAAAGATATGTCTTATATATTTTAACAATTATCTATGTTGTCACTGGTTAAAATATGTACATGTCAGTTGTGTTGCAGGAGGTGCTGTGCACAGGTGTTGCTGAGGCCACACACATGCTTGTCTCACTGTTCTGATGGGGACTTCCCTGCGACATAAGGATTACTGTAGATAATTAATGCTACCTACCCCTAACTTTAACCCCAGTAACTTTATTTTAAAGATTCAATATGGGGCTGCAAAATCCCACACGACACCCCACAAGGTAAACAAATATTAGATCTTTCAATTCTCGTAGGTATGTTTAGAATATACAGTTTAAACAATATTTCGGTATAAATGAAATAAAAATATGAGACCCACATGTAAACACTCACATTCACACAAGAATAACAAGTGTCTTTGGAATGTTGGGTGAAACTGGAGTACACGAAGGTAACCATAAGAAGAACATGCAAACTCTCATGCATAAGAAGAACGTGCACACAGATAGGACTCAAACCCTGATCTCTGTAGCTGCAAAGTATGACTTGATGACCATGCTGTCTTTTCTGTTGCTTATGTAAAATATGTTACGATGCATAGGGGAGCAAGGCACACACACACACACATACACACAGACACACACACCTCACAGTATTGAGGCAAAAAAACTTGCAAACTCTATTCAAGCCAGACCAGTAATTGAACCAGGGATCTCTGGAGCTGTAAGGCAACAGTGCCTCGCCACGGTATAGGCTAGGTATATGTTGTAGCACGGCTTCCTGCAATGTTATAATTATAGAACATTAATGACAATGAATAGACTCATTTACTTGCACAAATACAGAGAGAGACTAGTTCATGAGGAGTGTGGATGATAGTGCAAATTTGTAAAATGTATAGATATAAATAAGTATAGATCAAATTAATTCCATAGCTGCAGTGAAAAGGCACAAAAATACAGAGGAAGATCAGGTACATGTGAACCAGGCTGTGTTCAGTGTATTCCTGGTGGAAAATTGATTGCTAAATTGGTCATTGATTATTGCCAAAACATTAGCAACTTGAACAGAATTTGAAATCACCCTTAACATGTGTGGACTTTCCACATGATCTGTCCTCAGATAGAATTGGTATGGGGGAGAGAAGTACAAAACATATATATTATATGGTGCCCTTCTCTGCCTCTTCAGCTGCAGCCTAACTGCACTGAGACTGTTCACTAGTCCTGAATATTTATAAACAGACCCCAATGTTCATTAATATTCATTAGCTGAATTGTGCAAGTGTTAAAATATGACTGGCCTGAATGACATAGAATATGAGGAAGATGGATGAATCAAAATATTTAACTGTGTTGACAAGGAAGAGTTCTCAGAGCTGAAATTCTATGCATTTTAACACAAGTTGTCTATTTAGCTGAAATACTCAGGCATCCACAATGTATGTTTGCTTAATCCTTTACATTATCAGGTACTATAAAATGAGTAACACTGCATTTTGTCTTGATCAACATATCATCAACAATAATGCATTGATCTTTGAAAACTTGAATATGAATGTATTAATTTTAAAATTAAATAAAATATCTATCCTAAATACAGTAACTGTACTGTTCACTCACTGTCTCAGAGAACAAATAAAGGGATTTATCTGCTGTATTTCTGCAAGGTTACTTTAAGTTTATTTTATTGTGTGCTATATATATTAAAAAATGGCATAATACAGCGACAAAAATTATTTCAAAATGGTGCATCATTTGTTACTTTAGAGAGAGATGTATTCTGATTTCAGCCGTGGCCAGTAAGAATAAATCTCACTGTGAAGCATTGATGTCCCTGGTGTTGCTGAATGCAGGCATTTGTTACTGGTTAACTGAATACATCACAAGATATTCAGATTTCACATACAGTATCTCAAAAAAATTACTCTACCCTCACATTTCTGTAACTATTGTATTGTATCTTTTAAGGGGACTACACTAAAGATATAACATTTTAATGTAAAGTAGTCTACAGCTTGTATAACAGTGTAATTTTGATGTGCCTCAAAACATCTCAACACACAATCATTAACGTCTAAACCTGTGGCAACAAAAGTGAGTACCCCTCAGTGAAAATGGCCAAATTAGCCATTTTCCCTCCCCGGTATCATGTGACTCGTTAGTGTTACAATGTCTCAAGTGTTAATGAAGAGTGGTTTATTGCTCTCACACTCTCTCATACTGGTCACTGAAAGTTCAACAAGGCACCTCATGGCTAAGAACTCTGAGGATCCGAAAAAAAGTAATTATTGCTCTACATAATGATGGCCTAGGCTATAAAAAGATTGCCAACACCCTAAAAAGTGGCTTCATGGTCAACCAAAGAAGTTGAGTGCACGTGCTCAGCTTCATATCCAGGGGTTGACTTTCGAAAAAAAAAAAAAGTATGTAGTAGTGTGCATTGTTTCAAATAGATATATCTTCAGTGTTTTCAGTGAAAAGATACAAAAAGTTACAAAAATGTGAGGGGTGTACTTATCCTTAGTGTTGATGCACCCATTTATAATATTTAAAAAAAAATTTAACTCAGCAAATTACAGTATTGACTGATTGATATCAGATATAAGTGGCTCTGGATTAATTCTGTAAATGTAAATACTATAATTGTCTGTCCCAGATGCATTTACCATTGTAAGCTAGAGGGTCTACAGTGGTATTATTTTACCTTTTATTTTTAGTATTAAAAACTGGCAACAGGTTCACTGAAATGCATAAAATGCTGGAATGATAT
This sequence comes from Parotocinclus spilosoma, assembly GCA_033117975.1. Classification (NCBI taxonomy): domain Eukaryota; kingdom Metazoa; phylum Chordata; class Actinopteri; order Siluriformes; family Loricariidae; genus Parotocinclus; species Parotocinclus spilosoma. The sequence goes on from JAVSBV010000103.1 coordinate 3,660,002, forward strand.
GCTGCAAAACTTGGCATGCAGATATGTTAATTATTGTGGTCTGATTAGACACTGGGTCTTACCACAAGAGGGCATGAAAGTGCTTTTCCCATAGCTCTATCAGAGAGTACTTTTGGATAGTGTACCTCTTAAAAATAGAAAGTTGCTAAACATGCCTCTGTGTTGCACTCCAGGACTATTTTCCTAGTTGACAGACTTTGAGAGGAGGCAGATCATTAGAAACTGGATGGTCATTTTGACTAACTGCCCACCATCAAGGCCGTTCTGACCTCTCTGTTAGAAGGTGCTGTGAGCAGGTTTGTTGAGGACATGCACACAATGACAAATAGGCTAAAGGCAGACCACCGGTATATAGGATCATTTGATCAGTAGACAAGCATGAGCAGCTCCCACTGTTTCATTGTTTACAATATAGACAAATGTGACACATTTATTACACTCCCCTGTCTCTGCCTGGACCATTTTCTGGCGTATAGCAGACGGACATTTGTTGTCATGGTGCCCATTAAGTTTCCTGCCATTGATGGCCATCCAACGTTTGCAGTGGTGTTGTGAACAAGAAGCCTGGAATGAATCGTGATTAGTGACAAATCCAGGTTCTGATTGGTATGGAAGCCTCATGGTCAGTGTGAAATCCTGCCTTTGCTGTGGAGCTAAATCTAGGGAGTCATAGCATATGACAGTCGGTCACTCCTAGCAGTGATATGAGGGACACAACTCAATGATGTGTGTGGGACATTCTGTGACCACACAATGCTTTTCATGGCAGGGCTTCCAGCTGGCATTTTTCAGCAGGATAAAGACCACCCACACACAGCAAGGATTTCCCAGGAATGTCTCCACCAGATTGCAACACTTGTTCGGCCTGCCTGCTCACCAGATTTATAGCCAATATGATTATTTGGACCAGCTTTTATGCTAGCTTTGGTAACCTACAAGTTTTCAGGATCAACAGGTACAGAAGCAACATCTGTTGACTGGTGTGCCACAGGATACCATATGGAAAATGTGTGCCTCCAGTCTGCAACCATATCTCATATTTGTTAGAGGCACTAAACAGGGTACTAGAGCCTACGTTCAGTTTTACAGTTTTCCCAAATAAACGTATACTTTCTGTCTAATTTTGCAATCACTTAAACATATCATATTTGCATTCACGGATATAAGGTTTCGTTCAGTTCCAACAACAACATAATTCTTGGTGCATTATTATTATTATTATTATTTTTTTATTATTATTATTATTAATAGTAGTATTATTATTATTAATAATTCAATACAATTAGAAATACAATACAATTCTATATGTATATTTAATGTTTATCCTTCTAAGAGATGCAGCATTTGTGAACAATTTTTCAGCTTGACATTGTCTACCACAATTTCACTTCTTTTAGTATAAATAGGCTAATCAAGTTCATTAAGAAGCGCAGCTTTAAGAAGCTCTTAATTTGGCATAATATGCATTTCACAGACTTGCTACTTCTGAAGTACTTTGTACTTCGAGTACTTTGAGATTGTTTGCCATTATTGAACTATTCATTTTGAGTCACAATGGTACATCATTGTAAATCCACATTTTAGGCCAATAATTATAGGATGGTTCCGCCTGATCAAATAAAGTGTTAGAATTTGTAAAACATATGATGATGTAAAATATTTTGTATTTAGCTGCAAAATCTCTTTCTCATACCTTGTGTTTGCCATCCCCCCTGTTCTCCCACACATGTATTAACAGTAGAAGAAATATTTTATGCTGAAATAGGGAAAACCTCAATCCTGCTGAATAAATGTGCTAATGTACTACTATATTGTTTTAGTATATTGTTCAAGTACATATAAGTACTTGTTGAGTTTGTTGGATGACACATTATGATATCACAACTGACATATTTGATAAAGCAATGCAGCACTGATATCTCCAGTTAGTTAAGACTGTCCTCTTTGCAATTATGTATGAACTTAAAATCGTGTCTAATTGATTTAAAAATATAGATCAGTTTACATTTGTCTTCATACTTAAGGTATCCCAAGAAGGACTACAAATACAGTGTCGGAGAAATAATAGAGTAGCATGTCAGCAGGGTGAAAAGTGTTCACACATCTCTGATGATCATAAAATGCAAGTGTTAACACATTCATCAGCAATACTTCCGTCAAGCCATTTAATCAGTCGATTCCAATGTGAAATTGCCCTGTCAGTAAGTGAGCAGTAAAAAACCCTGATTAGTGCATTATTTGGATCTGAACTGAGCCATGGATGAGCATTGACTTGTTTTTTTTAACATTGGTTGATTTTCAGCACTACTTCACATCAGCAATTAGTGTTAAAGGTGAGTGCAACATTCCTGTTTTATTTCAACACTCCTAAAATATAGACATTTCAAGGGGATTTGACAATTTTTGGAAGATAATATTACGTGGAAAAAAAAGTTTTCTGCTGGCCTAATTATTTTTGCTGATTTTACCCCAAAAAACATGCAATATGCCCTGCGTTCCCCTTGTTCTCACTCAGCTCCAACATTTGAGGGGAAGTAGTTCAGGTGGCTATCAAGGAAATTTGATTTGATGCTCATTTAATAAGCTGTCAACAAATTTTGAACTGCAATTTTTGCCCCTGAAGTTGCAAAAATTATTTTTGCTTTGATTCGAGGCCTGTTCTGCATGTCTTTTTATTCCAGCTTTCAATTTCTCTTGTGAAAGAGCAATACATTTGCTACACAGGTACTTAAAGCTTTTATATGCAATGGGAGGAGCAACACTTACTGATGATTAACAAGTGGTTCATTCTTAATATTAATTTCACCTAATTATGAACCATCACTTTTCCTTTATTATTTACTGCTTTGTAGATATATTATATTTTGTGATTTGTGGGCATAGTTTAAATCTATATATCAAGCTAGTATATTGCCTTCAATGGTAAATCTTTTGGTTAGTCCAAGCGTGACTGGGCATGAACTCAGTGTATATGTACGCACCTGTACATCTTTACTTAATAACAGGATTTCCATCTTCAAGAAGATTGAATACAGAAGAAATATCTCATCAACACTGCAACAGCTGCAATATATTTTGTTGGCAAGTATATACTCACCTGGCCACTCATACAGCAATTTTATTAGGTATGCCTGTTCAACTACATGTTAATGCAAATATATATTTAGCCAAACACATGGCAAATTCATTAGAAACTTAATGCATTTAGGCGTGCAGGCATGGTCAAGACGGCATACTGAAATGTATACTGAGCATCAGAATGAAAACATGATTTAATTTAATTTGAATGTGGCATGGTTGTTGGTGCAGCATTTCAGAAACCCTTAATCTTCACAAAAGCCATCTTTAGGGATTACAGAGAATGGTCAAAAAAGAGTAAATATGAGTTGACGTGCATTTGTCTTTGTGAAAGGAGAATGTTCAGACTGGTTCAAACTGATAGAAAAGCAACAGTAAACTCATATAGTCACTTGTTAGAACCAGTGTATGTGATGTGGAAAACCACACTGAAATCCACTGAACTATTCATGCTTTCTTATCCTGTTTATTCCGTCTGAAATAATGGCATAATTTTATAGGCTTGTCAAAGAAATAGACTCACTTCAGACTCTTGTTTCAACAAATGCAATCTACACAAAATGTTTGCTGTATTGGGGTTGTGGAAAAAAAAACAACCATAACAGTTTTATAATTGTATTCTTGTTTAGATTCCTGATTATTAGGAATAGATTATGTTACTGATGTATTAAAGCACTTTTGTAAGTCGCTCTGGATAAGGGCGACAAAATACTTCTAAATACTGTAAATGTAAATGTTGCCTGCACTAGTGCTTCCGCACCACTGCAACATAGCTTTGTACCTTCCCACCTTTCTCAGCCAACCCCAACCTACTATGGACTGATTCCTATACCCCTAAGCATACAAAATCCACAGATACTAAAGTTCCTTATAACGTCCTTTAAAGTATATAAATATATACTTATACTTATATAAAGTATATCAGCCACTTGTAAAAAAAAAAGTAGTATTTGCATATAAGCTACTCAAATGCTCCTATATTTTAAAATACACTGTACACTCTATGCTAACTACAACACCTATTACAATGTATATGTTATTTAAAAACTTGTTATACTGTACTGTCTAGGGAATACAGATGAGATAAATGGGCTTTATTGTGAATGAAAGAGATTCAGCAATGCACAATCAATGAGTGTGGGAGAGAGACTGAGGATCTGGGAAATTGCTGGTTGCTACAGCAAGGTCAAGCATTACCCTGAATCCAAACAAATGATGGCTACACATAGTTCATGTAGATTCAGGGTAGTGCTGGGCAAATAGAAAATTCAGGTTTTATTTTTTGGAACTTTCTGTAATTTGTTTTTAGAATATTTCCACAGTTATTTGAAACTGCTGATGCAGAGTCCACATATACAGATACACCTGAACGCTGGGAAGCAGAAACTGATCTCTGAATGCTTTTCAAACTCTTGCAAGAACTCTTACACACCTTTGGCCACTAATTCAGGGTGGACATTGTGGCTTTATGGGACTACCTGTCCACCACACAACATCTTCAGTGCCCGGTTGAATTAAAGCTATTGTTTGGCAGAGAGGACAGCTCAGTTTTGCCATGAAAAAAACCTTCTACCAAACATGGACTTTTACCTCCCAACTTTGCTTCTAACTGTGTTCACAAGTTGACTCTAACTGAGAGGTCTCTATTCTTCATCAACATAATGTACATTTAAATAATACAAACTGATGACTTACAGTAAGTCTCTTCACTAACTGCTTTAATAATGAATCCCTGTATAAACCTAAAGTGTAGCTTCTTACTGAGAAAGTTTGAGGAAGGTGCAGGAGTCAAAATGCCATTCATTTCATTACTTAATTTAATTATTTCTTATTTCATTATACTTTAAATCAAGGTATTAGTTTGGATGGGGGGGGGTTAAAATGCGTTGTAGTGAGTTAGAACTTTATTTTCATAAAATTAATTCTGTATAGCCCACTGTGTCTACAACAAGACTGTAACTAACTTAAGACTGCAACACAGTAATAAAGTATTACAAAACATAATTGTTTATTACTATTAAATGTTACAAAACATTAATAGTTTATTTTAATGACATAACATAATAAATAAAAAATATAGTAAAATATCAAAATTGCACCATACTGTTGTTAGACGACACAAATTGTGCTGATTTTCTGGTCAGCTGATGTATAAATTAGGGATTGTTTAAATGAAGCCTTCTCAATTTCATATTTACCCATATTATTTTAATTCATTTTAATATAAATAATTTTACCTAGGCGCATGTCAGACTTACTAACTTTCCATAAATAAATACATTTTATAATTATTATATGTATGAACTTTCTGTTATATGTAAAAAAAAACAGAAAGTAAATGTAAAATCACACCCTTGCACTTGACCACTACGCAACACTTTAAATTTCATATCTCAATGCATTTTGGCAAGTAAAAATGTCTGTTTAGCATTCAGCACACTTGCTAAAACTTGTTGGGTTGAGACGCACAACTCGTACATGATTTTCAACTAGAACATAGGTCCACATGTCAGCCTCTCGATCAGTGTAGGTCTTCTGAAAATCTGCTGTAAACATTCTCGTGTTTTTTAGTCAAGTTAGTTGCCATGGGTCCTAAGAAAGTTAGTGATAACTGTCAACCAAAAAGGAAAACAGTGAGAACTATGTTAAATCTTAAAGTAATTAACTTATTGTTTTTAGTTTTTGTCTATTGTTTAAATATAATATATAACTCCATTAATGCATATAACTTCAATTTGGATTTACTGGGGTGTTGAGCAAATTACTTCAACTTACACTATTTCTCACGGTAAATAAGAACATTTCTTTAAACTTGTCCTTTTTGGCACTCGACAAGCCCTCTGGAATAAATGAAAAGTATAGAGGTGCATTGTATATCACATTTTGGAATCAATTGCCTTAAGTAAATAGAAATTGCAGCAAGTAAGAGACAGTATTGAATGTGTATGAGGCACATCTGGATCCGGATTTACACTGTTGTCGCCACCTGTAGGTTCAGACTACTGAGCTCAAGTTCTTGGTTCCCATTAAAGCAATGGTGCACAGTTAGTGTTATTCGTCCTATGAAGAAGCAAGTCACATGTTTAAAGTAGCATTGAAAGTTTAAATAACATTAATTCAACAATTGACTTCATTAGCTCTGCAGCTAATATCTGGCAGTCAGTTGTATTCTGAGACATGCTTAGTCTGGTGGCTTTCAGCTTTCTCTGTAACTAACCTGAGTTATGTCTGGTCTGATTTAACCCTTTAAACTATAAGATGACAAAGGCCCCGTGACACCATTTCTCTACAATCAAGGCGAGAATAGACTTTATTAGTCCTTCCCATTTTCTTAAATATCTGTAATCACAGTTTAATAAGGTTAGTACTGGTGCCACTTGATGTGTCACTAATTAAAATACTGTAGCATGAAAAATAAAAAATATTAAATAGGAATACTGCTCATAATAAAACTTTTATTTAAAATGTATTTTTGAATAATCAAAAATCATGAGGAAAAAACTCTTACAATAGTTCTAAAGTTTAAAATTGCTGGTTAAGAGGAAACTCATAAAACACATTGCTAGAACTGCGTGTAACTAAATTTGCAGTAAAAGTACTAAAATAATGTTCATAAAAAATGTCAAAATGTCAATGTCAAACCTTCAATGCAATGGATCACTCTCAACCTGTTGCCAATGACATGATATGTTCTAGCAGTTAGTGGTTTGGATAGCAATGAGAAAGATCAAAATGCCCCATGAATTTTAGCAGTGATCACAAAACAACTGCAGGTAATACTGGAAAGCTGAATTACAGCTTTTCGCTATGTTGCTATGTCACTACATCAACTTGAAATTAAGTAACCAGCCACATCCAGCTAAGAAGAAGGTTGTACTGCGTTTATTGCAGGGGATTCAGGGATATGTATTTGATTATTTTACTTTTTGTTCTTTCTTTTTTTGTTTTTTACAATTTAATTGATTACAATACATTTATATTAATTGATTAAAATAAAACTACACAAACATTTTAGTTTACTAGCTAATTAATAACCAGACCTCCATTAAACAACATTAATCCATAGTGCTGTAGAAGTGTTGTCCACCAGAAACAAGCGGCCTATGTTTCGTTCTCTTTTGGGCTCGTCAGACTGTTTCTGTCTCTGGGTAAGATGGCCTCGTTGACGTTAATTATAAACTGAATCCATTCAAACAGAATAAATCAATCCTTTGCACTCCAACTTCACTAAAGAAGAGACATTAAGCTGAATGTAAATTCTGCCACATTTCAATAACAGAGACTTCAGGGAGCACGTCTAAAGTTACACTGCCTTAGTTTGACTATAATAGACTAGAAGACTATAATATGATAATATTATAATAATTATTATTATTTTATGCTCTATATTACTTAATGTTATATTTTTATATTATACATGTAATATATTTCAAAATATTTGATGAAATATAATATTATTTATGAATATATAAGGTATAATGAACGATAACAAATGTAAAGTAAATTACAAACCATTTATTTATTTTTTTTTCTTCTTTTAATCTGATCTCGGTCACACTCAGGGTCTTGACTCAGACTCGACTACTAAAAGTCTTGGTCTTGACTCAGGCTCTGTGTCCTGGTCTTGGTCTGGTCCAACAGTATTAACCCATTTGGAACAATATGAAACATGGAAGTCCTATGGTCTCGCAAATTGACCATTATTTTTGCAGTGTAGTATAGTTGTTGTAATCATGTGACTTGTTTTAAGCAATTAACAATTATTAATTTTAAATATTTTGATATTTCAGTGTTGTTGGATGGTAAGAACTATTTATGTAATTTTGATTCAAAACTAAAAAAAAAACTGTATACAATGTTATCTCAGATCTTGTTCACCTCAGAACCTCAGAAATTTTTAGAAGGCAAATTTGTGCAGATCTCTTCTGTGTTTATCATGTTTTCTTTGGTTTTACAAATACAATACAGTATTCTTTCTGCAAATAAGTGCCCATGGGAGGTTAGTGGTAACAGCAAAACAAAAGGTAAAAATGTGAATACTCCCACATATTCCGGGCTTCCAGGTGGCAGCTGAGTAGCAGCATGCTGAGTTTGTCAACAGATATTATATACACACTGCTCACAAAAAAAGGGGATATTACATTACTAATTTTTGTAATGAATTTTTGTATATTATATAGATATTATAATACATATTACAATATTATAGAATATTATAGTCAGTATAGACTGTATTAAACTTGCCGGTTCATGATACATTTAACTTCCATGTATTTGTCAGAACATATTCCCATATGGATAATTAATTCATAATAAATGTTTTTGAACCAGTTTTTAGTGATACTAAAAACATTAACAACAATCATAATAATTCCTTTAGCATAATCAAATTTAGTATAACTGAATTTTTAATTATTGTTTGTTTGTATATTTGGTTTGCTTATCAGCCTTCAGCATCCGTGACCATTTCAGCGACACAAGCGAGGTTATATTCATACACAAGGCTACATAAAGACTAGTTATATATGTATATATATAAACAGAGAGCCTGAAGTAAACCCACATAGACAAAGGGTGGACATGCAGACTCCACACAAAAAGGGACTGAACCCAGGACCTTGTTGCTGTCAAAAAACACAGCTACCCACCTAGCAACTGCCAAACGAGAACCTTAGAAAGCCAATGGCCAAGACTGAAACAAGTCTGACTGCATATACTAAAAAGTCATAAAAAACACATCTCGTGTTGAGCAGTGGAAGTTCTAGGTCATTTGAAGTGGGGTTGAGGCTGGGGCCAGTGGCTATATTGGACGGGCCAATTACTTTCTACCTAAATGTACATTGTTACTGTGTGTTTGCCAGAGTGTAGTATTCTTCATTTAGGGGTGTCATGAGGTAGGCAATCTTCTCTGGCCCCTGCTGTCACAGGTTTGGTATGCAAAATAGTACAGTGGCTCAAGATACTCAAAAAATCAGAAGCATCTTGGAAACATTGTAATTAAGCACTGTGAACAAGTGCTCTATCATCTATGGCTTGTGGTAGAACAGGGGTGCCCCTGTGTAATGGAAAAGTAGTCTTCCGAGTTTCAGATTTCCTCAGGTCACTGGGATTTGGTCTGTGCTGACCCTGTGTGACAATCACAAATAAAGCAATACTGCCAGGAAAGCAACTCTTGGAGAAAAGGACCAAGTCTAACAAAAAGGACTACAGCGAAAAACTCCTTAAATGTTGAATTGCATTCTGTGGTTTCATTTGTTTCTGTTATCTGTGGTTTAAAAATTTTAGAAATAAATAATTAATCAATCTTAAAATATGCGCTGTTCCATAACATTGATGAAGTGACACTATGCATGTATTACCTTTTATTCCTGATTTGGACCACCTAATCAAAGTCAGGTGACCCATGGGAACTGTGCTTATTGCCCCTGTGTGAATCCACTACAACTCTGGAGTAATACCAAATGTTATTATATTTCCACACCAACAAGCAAGAACGGCAAATATATGACACGTTTCCACAGTTTTATAGTTCCATAGTGAGTGAGGCATTTGAGAAATAAACTTCATTTATTTATTTTAGTCGTCCCTGAGTTAAAAAAAAAACTTGCTGTTACTCTGAAACCACTTTGCACAAAATGCAGTACCCACTTCTTAAAGGTGCATGTACACTTCTGGGCACGCTACATATAGGTAGGGTGACCAGATTTGGGTTTCTGAAAAGGAGGACACCTTTTTCGTTTCTCTTTTTTTTTGTTGGGGGGGGCATGTTATGTATGTTATGACACAAATGACATGACAATTGCATTTATTGAACAGCACAAAACAACATAGTACACTAACAAAAACATATGTACACCAACAAAAACATACACTGTCATTTTTAAGGCCCCCAGACATTTTTTTAGGTCTCAAAAGTAGGACATGTCCGAGAAAAAGAGGACGTCTGGTCACCCTACATATAGGATACCATATTATATATAAAGTTTAGAACTATTTATGGTTTCAGATATCCACAGAGGGTGTTGAGCATGGTGGTACTTCTCTATTCATCTTACTAAGAAAGCCCACTGTGCAAAAGTCATAACATAATCATGAGAACCTGACTCACCCTGTTAAATTATAAGTAGTTTTTTCAAAACTATAGTATTTTATGCCACAAGTGTTTATTAGAAAAGACCAGCTATTATTAACCCCTGTGCTCACTGTGTGCTTCTTCAAATGTACATGATTTGCATCAGATCTGTAAACATGGTAGTACAAGTAAGGTATTACTTGTAAGCAATTACTACCATTTAGTACAATATGTGTAGGAACTTGAACGTCCATCAAAATTGACAAAAAAAAATTACAGCCTTCATATTTTTCAGGAACATTGTCTACACGAGTTGCCATGGCTCCTGGGTATTTGATCAGTGTATTCTGTTCTGTAAGCTTTTACTAAAATAACATCTGTCAGTCAGCTATTTGAGAAAAAAAGATTCATTTGCAGAATAAAGGTCAAGGTTTGCTATTTGCTGGGGAAAAAACATCTTGCCAGACGTCTCATACTTCCAATATTTCTTTCTATAATTCATCATGTATTGAATTTGGACACATTCACATGATTGAATGTGACTAGAGTGTTAATAATGCCAAATAATGTTTTATAAATACAAAAAAATATGTTTTATTTTTCTTTTTAATATAAAGTCTCTTAAGAAAATATGCTCTAATAATAAATGAGGTATTCTATTAACCATCAACTATATTACCTGGAAAGGCGTTATTTGTAGATCGTCTTTATTTGCAACTTAGCATTATTATTTCAGGATCAGGTGGTTGTAAATAATTACTCTATAAGTTTATTGTTTATTTTAATTTTAAGAGTAATCATTTAACAAAATATTAATTCCTAAAGTCATTTTTCCTCTATCATCTATTCATTTATCTCATATCGCAAATGATTTATGCTTGATCATTTGTAAGAATGTGTAAATTAAATGTTCATACGTGACCTTATGTGAATTCTAGTATGTGTTTCATTTTATATAAGCTCACATGCAGCAATTGCTAAATATTGACAATGATTGCTAATCCCTGTAAAATTAGTGCAATACAGGAAATAATAAACACATAAATAATTTATTTCACAATGATCAGATTACTTAAGCATTTAATTCGTTTACTGTTAGAACTTATACAAGTGATCTGTTAGTGGAGTTTTAAAAACACTCAGTATATAATTAGTCACTTAAATAAAACACTTAAATCACTTAATCATTTTGATGTACTCCCTTAATACAGAATTCACTATAACTTTTCTAATCGACACCTTGCATATCTAATTGACACCTTGTGATAATAAAGCACATTTAATTTCCATTGTGAGTTGAATATGTTATCTTTATACAGTTACCTTTATTTGTACTGATCTTTATCAGCACTTATTAGTGGCTGCAATCATTAAATGCACATCATTTCTAAATGAGTAAACCAGTTCTGTACACTAAATTGTCTGGACTTTATTAATTTAAATGCATCATCATCCATTGAGCATATTCAAATCTGAATAGTTCATCAACATACCAATGTGAATCATAAATTCAAATCTGACTGCAACTGACTTATTATTCCTAGCAAAGCTGTTCCATCCAGCATGCCAATGCACTTTGTCCTTGGGAATTCAAACAACTGTCAGCACTGTGCAACCATTGCTCCTTCATTAATCAACACTAATTATGGATATTGATTGAGTCGAACATCAAGATTTCAAGTTGAAAGGGTTCAGTAGAGTGTAAACTGGAAACATTACAGCCTGTGGCATAACCTGAAAAGGCCAGAGAACAGGCTTTTGCCCTTGGATCAAGCTGCACTTTGCAAAGCGGACAGAAATTATACAAAAACAAATCTTGCTTCTCTCTCATTAAGTGCTGTCAAACTGAATCAGGTTTACAGCTCAGCTCAGCAAAGGTGAATAATCACTCAATCTAATCGGTTAGGGACTTCTCATATACATGTACGCAAACAAATTCACACGCATTAGCTTAGTAGCATTATCACAGCTCTCACCGTACACATACTACATCAAGGTCGTGTTTACCTGACAGTCTTTTGCTGAAATGACAGAAGCTGATAAAATTTTAAGTCTTGAAAGAATACATTTTAAAGGTCTAATAAAGCCATCAAGTAAACCAACTCATATCTATTTCTATAAAGGTTGCAATTCACTGTTAAGCAACAACAAAGTTTGTCCATACAGACAAGTGTCCTACTAAATAAAGGTAGGGATATTTTTTTCATGCTTTTGCATTAACATGCTCTAAAAGAGCAACAGGTCACTTAAAAGAACAAAAAGCAGGCAAATAATGTACATCTTCTCCAGAATGGAGCTGTTTAATTAGTCTAAAAGCTCAGGTCTGTAAACAAAAGCTGCATTACTATATTGCCACAGTGCAGTTATGACAGTTATGACTTTTTGACGGATTGCTGTGTGGGCTTCTAACTATTTCAAGCCAATATGGCATCAGTATTCTGTAGGCACAACTGTTGAGTACAAATCTACATGATTAATTTAAATGAACACACATATTTTATACACCAGGATTCACACATATTATCCTTAAAATTTATTTAACACACCTCAAGGTTACCCTCACCATACACTGGCAGTAATGGCAATCCATGGCCAAAACACTTTAACAACTCATGATCTAAAAGCTTTGGACAGATTTCAAATCTAAATAAAACTTTAAAATCCTGAACAGCTTTTCTGTACCAGGTACCAAGGTGTAAAAGTAAAGACTCTTGCTGGATGTTTCATCAGCACATTTCAGTAAGAGAGAGAATAAAGGAAATACATATTCAGCAAAAGAAAAGCTATATAAATAGAAAAATTACTATGACTACAGATAAATTATCTGTTTTTTCAGGTCTTAATGTTTAACTTCTATAACACAATTAAACCAAAATTTGTTTGTATCCAGAACAAAAAGCCATTGCTAACGCTCTAAGTACTGAAAAATATTTTTGATCAATAAGCTACAAAGTTATTTTTATTGTCAAGTGGTAAATGTTTTCTATTCTGGCAGATTGCTTCTACACAACACCGTCATAATAATGCTGGCATGTTGCCTTGCTCTATAGAGCCATCTAGTGGCAAATGGCGTAAATTACGTCAATAATAAATAACGCCAATAAAAATAAATACGCTATTTCCAGCCTCCGCGTTTAACTGCTCCTACTGTACATGCGACACTATGCTTTGCACAAACAAAAAAAGGTTGCATCTCCATAAATAGAGCCTTAGACGCCAGAGTATCAGCCATAAATATAGAATGTGATCTTTATAGGGATAGTACAAAATAAAGAAAATGGAAGAAAGTTAAGCGACTGGCTTTTTCCCACATTGATGGGACTTTTATAGCCTAACCAGGTAATAGCAGTGTTATTTATGGCCGGGCAAAACAGTTTAATAGACCCGTGCACTGCGTTAATTACACACAACATCTGTGCTGTGAGCTGCACCAGTCTTTATTGCCCATTAAATTAAAGCCGCTCTTCTTCACTAAACTGGAGATCGATAGTGGCAGGAAAAATAACAAGAATAAAAATGCTATCATAATACATGTTCGCTAAGCCATTGGATGTCACATCACCGCGGGAAATACATTTGTTGAATCGATAATCCACTAAATCGATACCAATCGTAGCTTTCAATCCCAAACGAGTAAGTAAAGTTGTAGGTTTATTATGTCGTGAGTTACATCTGCAGCACGCATTGTGACGATGAAATTTAAGAAAACAAAACAGTAAGAAACCCCCCGTTTGTTTAAGTAAAATACGTGTCATTTTTAATTTGGGCTATAGCATCACTGTATATCTACTTAGATAGTACATTATATGAGGTTAAATACTGCCGATTTAATCTCATAAATGCCTAACTTAATTTTAACAGGTTCAAAAAAAGAGAACAGCATTTTGGTCACTCGGACAGCTTACTAAGACACTGCAGTGACCGGGCACAAAGTCTGTTTTAAATCAAGAATGAAGAGTTTATCTTTTACAAATGAACATTCGCTGAAATATGAAAGTGGCCAGCGCATATAGAAGATATCCTACCTCAGAACGGCGAATGTTCGTCCCTGATTTCAAGACGCCTTTCGGCGGTCACCCTCCGCCTCCGTGTCTGGAATATTAGTACTCTCCACTTTCGGTCGGACCATTTGGCGCTTTAACAGGAACAGAATCGCCTGTTTAATTTCAGCAGACGCGTCCGGGGGTATCTGTTAACAGGGCACTGAAGAGCTTTTGACGAGTTTAAAGCCGATGAAGAGCTCGCAGAGGCAGCTTTATAAGAAGCTGGCTTCAAAGCTGATGAGAAATGAGGAGGTTGATTCAGAGTTTATGAGAAGCTGGGTTCAGAGCTGGCGAGGAGCTCGATGGGGAGCTTGGCTCAGAGCTGATGCTCTGTGAGGAGCTTGGTGTGGAGCTGGTTATGCAGTTTGGAGTTGCAGGGGAGCTAGATTCAGAGCTGGTTAGGAGCTTCGAAGAGGAGCTTGTAGAGAGGAGTGTGATGAGCAGCTGGTTCAAGGCTTCTAAAGAGCTGGATGAGGAGCTTGGTCCAGAACTGATGGAAGTTGATGAGTAGCGGGTTGGAAGCTCTCTACAGAGCTGATGGAAGCTTGTTAAGCTTTGTAAGAAGCAGGGATGTGTCTATGCATTTATGATTTCATGGGGGTTATTAACTTTCATGGGGGTAGGGGTATGCTTATCAATAAAATTTATCCTCAGAAAGTCTCTTTGCATGTAACTAGCTTAGAGGTGAGAGCATCAAGACCTACAGTATATCGTATCATACTGTTTCGTGAACATGGAGTCTTAGAGCAAAGGTTTTGTAACCAAGAATGTAATTTTCTCTATTCAAGTTGGAGGTCCTAAGAATTTTAATCAATTATTCCATGCACACCCTTAGTTAGTCTATTTAATAATGCCATGTCAGTATCAATGGCTGTATCCATTACAGGGTCGTGGTTACAACTGAATTCATCAAGCACACTCCTACTGGCAATTTAGAGAGAACAATTTACCTAACACATGTCTTTTGAATGTAGAAGTCAACTAGAAACCCCAGAGAATATCCTCCAGGGTGGATGCATTTTTCCTCTCTAATTGTAATTATTAACCACGCTGATTTGCAACACCAAATCAGAAAAGGTTGTGATGGTTTAGAAAATGTACACTTAAAAAATGCAATGGTTCTTATATTTACTTTTAACATTAACATTATAAATTAACATTTTTATTAAATTTCAGACAGTATGGACCTTATATATATATTGCTCACAAAAATTTGTGGATATTTCAAAATGAAATGTCCTATTATTAAATATCCCTTAATTTTTGTGAGCAGTGTATTTCAGATTTTGTCTGGTCAACTTCATTTAATTTGTCAATAAATATCCATTACTGCATTTCCAACTTGCAACACATTTCACAAAAAAGTTGGGGCTATTAATGGGGTAAAAAAATAACTAATTTTGTAATTTCACACAGGTGATGTCTACATGTAATTGTAATCATGGTTTTGTACAAAAGTACTATTCATGCAAGACTAAGTCACTAGGGAGCAAAGTTTTGAAAATTGTTGATATGTTTAAATACATTCCTTAAAAAAAATTTTAAATTTGCAGAATTCAGTCTTAAGTTTTTGTTGTCTTTTTGAAAAATAAATGGATGTCCCTGGAAAATATATCAGCTAAAGTCACTCTAAAATTTAAATGTACCTTTCTGCATTAATGCTGGCATCAGAGCAGTGGCTGTCCTTGCCAAAGGCCATAACACAACCCCATACAATGACCTTGTTGCTGATAAATAACATAAGCCTGGCTGGTCCTTTTCAACTTTGGTCCAGAGTGCATAGTGTCCATTCCTTCCTTATAAGGTCTGAGCATAACTCTCCTTTCCACTGTTTGATGGTCCATCCATGATGCTCAAAGCTTAGAGCCGTTGATACAGCTTTTGACATGGTTAACATTGGGCTTCTTTCTGCACAGTAGCATTCTGGGTGGCATTTGTGAATCCAACTCCATACTGTAGTGCTTTACTAAGCTTTCTCCTTCCTCATGTGGTATTATCAGTTATTAATGAATGGCAATCTAAGAGATCAAAGATCACAGGTGTTCAGTTTAGGCCTGTGCCATTTCCCTTTAAGGACTGCAATTTTTCCAGATTCCTTGAACCATTTAATGATATTATCTAACATAAAATGGTAAATATTCAAATACCTTCCATTATTTCTTGTGAGAAACATTTTGTTTATCCTTGAATGGATACGGCTCTTGAACAAAATCATTTTTACCTCATTACTAGACCTGAATTGCCCTCATTACAACTTTTTTGGATTGTGTTGCAGGCCTGAAATGCAGGAATTTAAGTTTATTAACAAAGCACATTGTTTGATGAACAAAACATGGAACACTGTAAGGAACACTGCCTGTTGTTGTTGTTGAGGTTGTAGGATAAATATTGTTGTAAATTAATATTAGATATAAATTGTAAGTAGATACATGCTATGCATCTTATGTATATTCCGCATTAATTGTGATAAATGTTAAGCATACTTTATAAAGCCTGAAATAAATCGGTAGCCTTCCGTTAAGCTCGGTGCACTGAATGTGAAGCCTATGTCTTTAACACTTCGGGTCGCAATTTGTTTGTGAACGTTTGTGGTAAATGTTTTTTTTTTTTTACAAATTACAAAGTAGCGAATTATAAGCTACCAAAAATACATAACTTCACACTCTATGAGGTAATTTTTGGGATGGTGATGTGAGTAGAGCATATTTGGGTTTCCCAAATTATGCCTAGTGACGCCCTTGGTGAGAGGTTTGCGGATAAGGCTGAGTCTCACGCGCACTCTCAGCGCTCTCCTCTCCGCATCTTTAAGCGCGCGGCCTCATTTTAAACTCACGTGACGTTAATCTCTGGCTGGGAGGATGCACACGCCGTGGTGCACGACTTCAGGTCGTTACGGTCGTTTCACTCAATATATTGTTAATAACTTCGTTTCATTAAGCATTCCTTACGTGGATCTAATCTGCGGCCTTTGGATGTGCATTGACCCTACTTGCGTCTATAGACTTTTCATTAATCTTCCAGCATTTATTTGGTTTCAGTTTGGTTTAATTAATAATTCAAATCATCGCTAACAATGTCATTTTAAGTAACAAAAAACGGCTATGCAGCCTTTTGCAGCTAATAAATTGGTTAACAATTTTCATTCCCAATAGACTATTGCCACACATAAAACAGACTAACTTGGTGATTAGGCAGAAAACCTACTTGGACATATTACAAAAAAATCATTACAACAGAATATGCATTAAATACAGGCAAATCCGATTAATGGGACCACATCGGGACGCGATCGTATTGGTCCTAGTAACCGGCTTGTCCGATTAAACGAAAATGCCCTATGTTACAAGACGGGACGTGCTATGTAACATATTAAATGTTCATTAAATCTTTAATGTGCGATTTACAGGTATAGCGAATGTACAAACAAGAACTACTGTTGCTTAACTTTGGTAATTGAGAAAATAAATTTGCAACCAAGTTTTTCGAAACAATCTACAACACAATGTATAGGTACTCAGCATGCGAAGCATAATAC
>JAVSBV010000103.1:3677829-3688739 GCA_033117975.1 Parotocinclus spilosoma
TAAATAAAAGTATGAGATTTAAGGGAAAACACAAAATTGTCTAGGTGACCCCAAACTTTTGAACGGTAGTGTATGTTGTTTAGGAATTTCTTTAAATGTGGAGCGGCTGCAATATTTGTCTACTAAATTTGTTTGCATAGAGATATCACCCCAAATACTTAGACTTCTAGGTCTGAATCACATTTCCATATATCAGATTCGTCTCAGATTTCAATACCAATTGCCTTAAGAGAGACCAGTTAGCCTAAAGCGCTTGTCTTTGGATTTTTTGAATGTTGGGGCAGATGAGACGACTTGTAGGCAGCATTCAAATGTGTCCCAAAGGAATTTACCATAAGATCAGCGAGCGCTCTACATAGACCAGTCAAGTTCTTTCATACCAAACAGCTTGCATAATTTTTTTTCTGTTATACAGAAATTTATAACTCTAGAGACCATGTTTACTGCTTCAGAATCCAATAGCAGTATTGACTACATCCCTCTGTGATATTATCTGGTCAGTCATAGAAACTGAATCTACAACTCCAATTCAGAAAAAAGATGGGGCAATGTATATAAAAAAAAACAGTGTTTTCCACATTTGACTTTTTTCATTACAGACAGTGTAAACCGGATATATTTAATGTTATGTCCGGTGAACCACATTTCATTTGTTAATAAACATCCATTCCGGCATTTTAGGCCTGCAAGATATTACAAAACATGTTGGGACAGGGGCAATGTATAACTAGTAATGGAAAAAAACAAACTATTGATGTGATTTCAAACAGGTCATTATAATATTGATTTGGTACAAACGTAGCATTTACCTCGAAGGCAAATTGGAATGGATTTGCATATTTCTCCCATAATATCATTAAAAGATTCAAAGAATCTAGAGCAATTTCAATTTGTAAAACGCCAAGAGCACAAGCTTAAGCTAAATGCCCATGGCCTTTATCCCTTAGACAGCCCTGCATCAAGAGCTGTCATTCAACAATATCTAATAAAATCCCATGGCCAAGGGTGATTTGGGAAACCTTTGTTAAGCACTAAAATTATATTCACAAAACTCCACACAATTTTACTGTGGAAAATAGAAGCCTCATGTTAACCATGTCCAGAAGCAACTTCTCTGAGCTTGGAGACATCTGGGATGAAGTACCACATAGTGTAGTAACACGTAATGCGTATTGTGCATATATGAATCAGTATTCAGGGTTTTGGGGGGAAGAATTTGATGACGAAAAGGATAATTTATACTGTTATCAGCAACACGTCTGTTATGGTATGGGACTGTGTCAGTGCCCTTGGTAACGATCACTTAGACTTCTGTAATGGAAGCCTTAATGCAGAAAAGTACATTGAGATCGTATGGCTACATTCAAGACATCATCTTTTCCAGGAAAATCAATTCATTTTTTCATACCATGCACCCACATACTGCACACATTTCAAATGCATGGCTGCAGAAAAAGAGGGTATCAGTACTGGGCTAGCCTGCCTGTATTCCTGACCTGGGTGGAAGGTAGAATGTGTGGGGAATTTTGACTAATTGAAAAATGCAACAACAACAACTTTATACTGTTGTACATCTTAATGAAATATCTTAGGTTCATACTGTTCATACTGCAATTAAACAAAAGTCAATGTAAAAACACTACATATTTTATATGCATTTTATTCTCAATTTATTGATGTACTCAACAAGCAGCAAACAACCCAGCCTTTTCATGCATGGCCCCACAGAACGGAATCCCTGTTCTTTTATGTTGTTTTTTGAAGCTCTTAATGTGAGTTTTGGTTACCATGTATTCACTTAGATATTCAGTTAGGGTGATTCAATACAATCCAATACATACTTGTATCTATGTTTAATTTATGAATGCATATGTATGGCATACAACATTTTTGGCAAGAGTAAGAGTACACAACTTTTTAGTCAAATGCAATGATTAGTAATGACTGATTAAATGTACTGGCCTACAAGTCAGGTTTATTTATGTAATTCTCACTAGGTATGCAGTTTTCTACTTAGTTCACATTGTTTTTAAAACAACCTTAGTCCTTTGTAGCGTGGATTCTAATAGATGTCATTACACAGTTCTAATGGATTTTAAGGTACACTTGCATGCTGCAAAACATTAGCTGAAGAACTTGGAGTTGAACAGTGAACTCACTGTCATGTTCATAAATCCTTTGAAGTAGCCATTAGCAGATGGTCAGCAACAATACCCAAACAGTGTCATTCAGCAAATACTAATTTATATAATGAGACATAATAAGCTACGAAAACATTTCCGAAACCAATATACTACTTCCATTAGCCTAGACTGCTGACACAAGGCAGGTTGTGCCCATGGATTCATGCTCTTAGTGTGAAATAGTGATAGCTCTTAGTGATCTATCCACCTGTGTGCTTTAGTGGAAATATAGATTTAATAGATTTTTTTAGTCATCAGCTGTCCCGTTTTGATCAGATTGCTTTCTGTTCTGGGCTGACAGAAATTGAACCTCTGTTGGACTTGTGCCATTGTAGGCCATTCACCATAACTGATTATTGTTCATTCTGAAATCCTTTTCTACCATTATGTAATGTGTCCGTTCTGTCAGCTCAAGAAAGTCTGACCAGTCTCCATTGACCTCTCTCAGCAACAAAGCATTTCTGTTTACAAAACTAACCCTGGATGTTTCTTTTTTTCTTTTATTGCAGCACTCTGAATAAACTCTAAAACCACTGAGACCACTGAGAAGACCACTGAGATTGTTGTGCAGGGAAATCACAGGAGATCAATAGTTCACTGTAATCACATGCTTTTCCCATTCTGATGGTTGATATAAAATTATCTAAAACTGCTAGGCCATCTAAGTGAATTTCTGCATTTATTCAATGTTACATGAATGTTTGATAAATGCACAAATGAGTTGGTGTGCATGCGTTTGAAATAATGTGCTCAGTGCATTTCTATTTATGGTTGTACATATACAGTGGTGTAGGGTGACCAGATTTGGGTTTCTGAAAAGGAGGACATGGTTTCTGTGTAAAAATTGCATTTATTGAACAGCACAAAACAACATAGTACACTAACAAAAACATACACTGACATTTTTTGAGTGTAATATTGATAGACTAAGTAAAAAAAGAATAATAAAAAAAAAAGAAAAGGCTCCTCTTCAGCCATTTGCGATACAGAGAAACCTGGAATGGAACTGAGTGGCAATTCTAATCACAATGCACTGTATTATATATTAATGCAATGTATTATTTATGCTTATTATTATTAACATTATGTTATTCCCCCCGGACATTTTTTCAGGTCTAAAAAGTAGGACATAGGTCTGGTCACCCTACACACACACACATATATATATATATACACACATACACGAGACTGAGAGCTGCAATACTGTGCTGAGAGTCAACCAGGTTTACCAAATAAACTGATGCAGAGCTGCGAACAAAAAGATCACTGCTTCAAGGACTAACATTTATGGCATTGACACTTATCTAGAGTGACTTACAACTCAAGTAATGATGGGTTAAGGGACTTGCTTAAAGACCCAACTGAGGCAGCTTGGCAGGGGTGGAATTTAAATTCTAGACCATGAGGTCCACAGTCCAGTTCCCAGCTAGGCTACTGCAGTCCCAGTTAAAGCAAATTCACTCACTTCCTTATCCACTTAATCCCTAAATGGGTTGCTGTAAAGCCAGTGACATATGGTGATATGCCATATAACCATATACAATTCATCAATCCATAGCAAGGCACACTCGGCACTTTAGGAACACCTAACATGCATGTCTTTAAGCTGTGTAATGACACCAGAGTACCTGGAGTAACCGCATTTTTTGCAGCATTTTGATGCAAATAGTCAAGAGTCTGAGGAAACGTTGAGAAGAAAACAGAAATTAACTGCCAAAGACTTGAGAAGAATCAAATGTGCTGCTACCAGGAGCCCATTATTCTCCAGCGACGTCATATTCCAGAACTGCAACCTACCAGAGTGCCCAGACGTACATGCTGTTCAGTACTCGTAAGGTAAATGAAGGCTGAAACTCGTTCACCACTGAACAAGACAAGTTGAAACGCTTTAGTGTCCCAATAGTGACATTTGAACCCTAAACTTTGCAGTGCTTAGTGCTAATACAATTAACCACTGCATCACCACATTCCCATTATGGAATATAGCAAGCTGTGTCCCTAAAAACTGGACTCAAACTAATCACGTAGTGTAAAGTCTCACGTAGTGTAAAGTCTAAAATTGAGGCAATAGATTTTAGAACAAACCACACAAACATCCATTTAGAACAGTCAGTGGAAGAGCAATTTGAGCTCAACAGAATCAGAGACAGTAAAAAGATCTGCTTTTTAGAAAGTTTATTTTCTGTTAACATTGCCAGGTTTGCAGTACGTTAACAGAGCTCTACTGAGTTGCAGGAGCTGCAGGCTTCTTGACCTTCTTAATCTTCTTTACTTTCTTGGGTTTCAGCATTTTAGCCTTGATCTGAAAACAATAAGGTTTTGGTTTGTTTCAAAGTCAGGCAATATAGGCAAATATGTTTAAATCTCAAAATCGCATACCTCAGGTTTGTGCTGAAGGATGGCACGACGGCGTGCTGTCTTGGCGTAAGGATTGAGCTTCATCATGACTCTAAGATTCTTCAGAGGATTCTTCTTGAGAACTCTGCGTTGAATCTTTTTGCTACAAGAACAAAACATTCCCGTTAAACATAAGTGAGGAAAAGCCACCAGCTCAACCTAAACCCAAAAAGCAGTGTTCACTTGGCAAGACTAAAGGACATACTTGGGAGCCCGAAGTGCTTTCTGGATCTCCTCGCTCTGAAGGATTCTCCCCAAATCTGTGTTGGTCATTTTGTGTATTGGCAAGCTGGAAAATAATTTAAACAATTTGGTTAGAGATATAATGCATGTACCAAAACTTGGCTTCACCGTCTTTCACAGACTCAGAACTTCAGAAAGAAATCATAGCATTCATAAACACGGACCAGAAGTAAAAGCTCATCACTGTAGCTGTGGAATCAGTGCTGTGGAGTGGTGAACGGAAAAGGCTACCTACTTGTAGTCCAACTTGAGGGAGGAAGGTTTGCGCCAGGTTCCGTAGAGGTCATCCAGCTTACGGAAGGCACTTTCAGTCCAGATGCAGAAACATCCAATGTGACCACCAGGGGCAAGTATCAGGAGATTCAGTTTGGTCACACGCTGCAGAGTAATACCTGAAAACAGAAGTAAATGTTACAACTAGGGGAGAAGAATTTCAGTTTTAAAACCCACCATGTACACATTTGTTCCAGCACTCGGCACTTCAAAAAAAAAATTAATAAAAAAAAAAAAAAATCAGAGGATTCATAAACACGGACCACAAGTGAAGCTCATCACAGCTGGAAATGGAGCAGTATTTAGGTGCCAATATAACACCAGGTCATACCTGGGATGTTTCTGAACGCTTTTGTGACGCCATTGTCTTCATTGTAGATGATGCACGGCCCTTTGCGCTGGATACGTCTACGGTTTCTCATTTTACCCTTGCCGGCACGTATGCGCTGCGAGGCGTAAACCTGTTTGGTGGGAGTAAAATAAATTAATAGGGGTGCTGCTTATAAGTTTACCAAAAATTACTAATCTCATGGGGAGGAAGAAGAAGAATTTTTAAAAAAAAAAAAAATAAAAAAAAAAAAAATAAAAAAATAAATCACCTTCTTGATGTCATTCCATGCCTTAAGCTTCTTAAGCAGAAGCACAGCCTCCTTAGTCTTCTTGTATCCCTCAACTTTATCATCAACGACAAGTGGAACCTCCGGAATCTCCTCAATGCGGTGACCTACGCAATAAATGAAAACGGGTCAAGTCAATTGCGGTTTGAAAAATTTTTCAATTGTACAGCGAGGCCTTTGATAATATTGTTCTCAGCTTTCGAAAGGGGGACACCACATTAAGTGCAGCCCTTCTGCAAACTGAGGCTAATCTAGCACTGTAATGATAGAGGGGAGCATGTCAAGGCATCCTCCTCAGTGAACAGTGCAACAAAAAGCAGCAGTAATTTGACTCCTACATTTTAAAATGAGCCCATTTTTAACCACAAAATTGGCAAACAGCAGTGACTTACCTTTGGCCATGACCAGAGCAGGGAGGGCAGAGGCAGCTAGAGCAGAGCAGATGGCATAGCGCTTCTGGGCCACATTGATCCTGCGGTGCCAACGGCGCCAGGTTTTTGTAGGGGCAAACATGCGGCCACCACGACACATCTGGACTCTAGTTAAGACAAACGCTTAATGCTCTCCCCTAATACTTCTCATCTATGAACCTGCTCAGAATCGATAATCGTCAGCCTTCAGCACCAGCTTGTGACAGCAGGCAACTGTCGCTGTGCGCAGAGTAAGACGCAAATTACACCATCATGGCAAGTGTGCCCATTTAAACGTGTATCTGCACATGTTACGCAGTGGTCACACCAGATGTATACAAACATTCTCCTTAACAGAAAAGGACAAGGCTATTGAAAATTGGATTTACCAATTACCCAAACTAATTCTTGTTTCTTGAAGCTAAATCTAACTACAAAAAGCTTTAATCCAGCAAACCACTGTATCTTGAGAGGGTGGCAATAAAGGAGCGTACAAGGCTGTGGATAACAATGGAAGGTTGAACACTGCATTTCCAGACAGCCCATTTTATAAAGCAACAGCTTAAAGGACTTTAGAAATATTTAAATGTATTAAATGAAACATGGCCTGATATGCAGTGCTATGACATCTGACATTGCAGTGATAGGTCGGAAATGAGGGACTAATCCCATTCAACAGGTCCACCCTAAGACACACCCAGTCCTTTCTGCACGTGACACTGGACCCTACTGAAGGATTCCCATTTAGTATCCCTCAGACCATCTGAACACAGTTACAAAACAAAATAAATTAAAAAATGCAAAAGTGTCATAATGACCACTCAGTTTTTCACCAAGCCAGTAAAGCATTTTGCTAGGTGAATATCCGGTGTGACCAATGCTTTATGCAAACAAAGTGCTAGCGGTCATGCCGCAACACAAGGATACGTTTCCGAAGGCTCCCTGGCCAGAGCGATGCGTACCTCCACCACGGACTCTGGGAATACGAGCCACAGCTCTTCCCGTGCCCCAGGACTCAGCACTGGTCTGATGACCTACAAAAGAAAACTCACTGTAAAAAATGCTAGACCCATCTCAGCATCCTGCAGATCATCTGGACAGATAACTGACAGCCACTGGAATTATTAATGAAAGTGACATCCAACAGACTCACCTGCCAGTTCACTAACAGCATAGGGCTGGCGGTTGTTCTTGCGCATGTTGGTATGCACAAAGTTCACCACATCTGGCCGAATGGGAGCCGTGAACACGGCAGGCATAACCACATTCTTGCCTGAACTTTCCCCTTTCTCGGAGTAGACCGAGATCAACGGTCGGGCACAAGCCTGGAATTTAAAAGAACATAGTTACATATTTAGATCATGACCCATACCCAGTAACAGCTAATAAAGTTGTCTTGCTCAGTCTTATTTATCGTCAACCCTCTGCAACAGCATAAGACAGCAGGCAACTGTCACTGATCACAGAGTCGGACGCAAATTACACCATCACAGCAAGTCTACCGCTTAATGAAACAAGGTATTTTTACTGCAGGGCTGAAGTTAGATACACTGCAATCATGACCGCACATTTTTAAACCTACGTGAATTTGCAGGGCAACAAATGACCGTTCCAATTCCTTTGCAGAGCTACACTGCTGAGAGTAACAAGGTCTAACTAGTGACAATTATCCTAAATGTATGAAAATCAGTAAAGAAATATGATGTGGAAAAGAAACTGTCACCACTCACATTTATGTAGGATTTGAGCTTCACTGACAACTGCAGTCACAGGAGTGCTTTTCACTCATTTAATCACAGCTTAACATATGCAAGTGTAGTTATAATGCTCACAAAAATGAGGGGATACTTCAAAATGAATGTGTGTGACCAGTGCATTGACCTAACGTACGTACTTGGGTTATTAATAAATTAACATATGCTAAGTTAGTAATACTTTCAAGGGCAGATCTTGATTTAGAGGAAAGGTGTTTTCTGCATTTTATTTTATTTGCACTGTGTAAATCAAGCGCTGTATTTAATGCAAGAACGTATGTTTGCTTCGGTGACAACCCCCAGCAAACCAAACGCTTTATTACTTTTCAACGTAGAATACAAACATGTGGAGCCAACCTACTAACAAAACAAATCCTTTAATCTTTAAACACGACATAAAAATGAATAGCTCCTGATGTATTATACTGTATATACAATATATTAGCTAGCTAACGGTGTAACGGGAAATCTGGCTACTTGGAACCTCTGCCATGAAATTGAAAGACAGCACTAAAACAAATTAAAAATACTTTATAGGTTACGCAAACCTACTGTCTATAAAAATCTTACATTATCTGCTTAATCACTTTCAATCTGTCCTGGCAGCTAGCTAGCAGTCACACGTGTATAACGCAAGTATACAAAATGGCTTCCCAAATTACGTCCATTTCGCCCGGCGACAAATTTCAACACATTCTCCAACAGCTGTTGCTCTGAATCCACAACACGTAAGTTATAGGGCAATGTTATACAAATATACTCAGAAAGACAGACCGATAAAAGCGAAGTCCTACCATTTTTAAATGAATTCACGGCTCGCCACGAAGCACGCTCCGAACACAATGGCCGCCACGGAAGAAAAGGAAGAGTGAAGCACGACCTCATGCGATATACGTCCGAGCCCGCATCACTTCCGCCAAGACACTGGATTGCTGCTTTTCTTTGTTGTTTGTTTTGTTTTTATACATAAAGTATAACATTATAAATATGCACAATGATTATTAACAAAAAGTGCACTGACTATTTTAATTAAATGTATTTGTTTTAGTAAACTGTAGGGACTGTATATTTGGGGCGGAAGGAAAATCTGTGGCCGGACTACTTTCTACAGTTCGCCAATCGTCCCAAAATGCATACTAAACTACTAAATAGTGTGCCAGAAAAGAACGGGTACTGGTGGCGATGTACTTCTTCCAAATACTAATTAGTACGATAGTAGTCACTATTGTTATTTCATATGTTATAACGAAGTTTTACGTTAACCTTAAATTGAATCTAAGAAGATGTAAGATGCGATTAAAAAGGGTCAATGCAAATGTATATATTTTTAATTTATTTTTTGGTTAAAGCTTTTGTTAATGACTTATGACCTCGATGACGCAATACGGCGGGAAGCAGTGAATTTTGTTCTGAATAAATAAATAAATCGGTCTGAACCCACAGCAGATATTATCATAACATCATGAAGAATACAATCATATCAGAGGCCAACAACTTTGTTCGGTTTCTTAAGTAAGTGGTCTTATGACACCTTTTTGTTTGTGTTTTTATCGGTTAGAACGTTAGAATAGCTACGAATGCTTGCAAGAAGATACCTCATTTGTTTAGCGTAAATCAGTTAAACTCAGTTGGGGAGTGTATAAACCTTTATTCAAAATGGGTTCGGGTAGGTAATTGAGATAATAAATACCTTACAGTAACAGCGAATTTGTGATAACACAGCATATCTCAAGAAACCATGTATCTATACTCATCGGCCACTATATTAGGTATACCTTGCTAGTGCTTTGGAGGGGGTGACTATGTAGGTCACTGGAGTACAGTGGATTCTGTCATGTTCAAGAAAACAGTTTGAGATGATTTGAGCTTCGTGACTTGGAACGTTATTGTGCTGGAAGTAGTGATCAGAAGATTGCATACTCTGGCCATAAATGGATAGACATGGTCAGCAACAAAACTCAGGCAGGCTGTGTCATTTAAATGATCCTCAGTTGGTATTAAGGGGTCCATTGGGTGCCACGGAAATGTCCCCAACTCAGTTACACCACCACTACCAGCCTCAACATGTTGTTTATGGCAAATTCTTATCAGGCAGAAGACCATTTTTCGTCTTGTTAGATCAACTCATTTTTCCAATCTTCTGTTGTCCAGTTTTGGGGAACCCGTTCACCCATGTAGACTCAATTGCTTGTTTTAGCTGACAGGCGTGGCATTTGGTGTGGTCTTGTGCTGCTGTAGCCAATCTGCTTCAAGGTTTGATGTTCATTCAGAGACGCTCTTCTGTGTATATCTTCTGCATCAACAAGGCACTTTTGCCCAGAACAGCCACTCGCTGGATATTTTCTATTTTTCTGATCATTCTCTGTAAACCCTAGAGATGGCTGTGTGTGAAAATCCCAGTAGATCTGCAGTTTGGCCACTTTACTCCATTATGTCAGCAAGGGTTGTACAAGTGTATCCAGTGTGACTTGTTTTTTGCAATATCTTAATGTTAATATCTTGTCTTAATAGAAACAACAGAGTACTGCTCTAGAAGTCATTTGTTATTTATGTGTTGTGTGCTGTTCTTGTAATACATTATGCTCATCCATCAGGGCGTGTTGGGATGACAACAAAGAGTCCTGGATTTATCAGGTAATTTTTAGAATCATATAATAAATCATTTATTTATATATATATAGATTCATAGTCCTGGCGATTCTGAATCGATTCAAAATGCCCCAAAATCGATTTTAAAATGCGTGTAAGTTTTTTGCCGCTCCTACTTCCGAGCGTACTGCACATCGCATAACGTATCCACTAACGTATCCACGCAATCTTGTTAGCCAGCTCCCGTTTTCTGAATGAAGTCCGCTAGCATGGAGCAGGAAGCATGGAGCAGGGGGAGAGCGTGATTCGACCCGCCCCGTCAACGATAAAAGCCAGTGTTTGGGCACACTTTGGATTCTAAAATGTTCCGGGAAGAGAGAGCTTGACATGAGCACAATTGTTGGTGCAATATGGTTAAAAAGACTGTGAAGTCTGTATTTTATT
>JAVSBV010000103.1:3728541-3754726 GCA_033117975.1 Parotocinclus spilosoma
TATATATATATATATATATATATATATATATATATATATATATATATGTGTATGTAGAGAGAGAGAGAGAGAGAGAGAGAGAGAGAGATGTAATCTATACCTAATCCTGATATTTTGTGTGAGTGTGTGTGTGTGTGGACCAGACTGGGTGGGAGGCACTACAGAAGGGGCGCCGGTAGATGTGGGAGCCACAGAGCCCTGTGTTTGTGTGTGGAGCTCGGCCCTCTTATCTCCAGCCTGTACTGACGCCACACTCTTCCTGTTTCAAATCGTTACTGCTGATTTTTCTACTCATTCCTGCCACAGTCACTGCCTGGCTCATCAGACTTCTTCCCTGTTTTCTTTTAACAGACTGCCTTCTTTCTTTGTTCTTTTCACTTAATCTTATATTTGCGATAGTGATTTAGCTCAGATTCAGTGTTGGCGGCTATGTGAGTAGAATTATCCTGCATATTTTTCAAAACCTCATTGCAGAGCAGGTAACAAATCACCCATTTTAGGAAAGCAAAAGATCATGGCAATTTGCATAATTGACTATTCTGAAATCCCCAGACCCTCTGGGGCCAGACAGGACGTGCTAGGCTGGCAGTCAGGAAATGTACACACACACACACACACACACACCCACACACACACACACACACACACATAAACTAGTCCTTCTATCGTCTATCAAATATATTTTTTTCTATAACTGTTGAAAATTTCCATATAATATTACTGATTACTTTGCAAACTGTAAACACCGTGATTAAATTGTAAGACTAACTGGCTTAAATTTATTGAAGCTTGAATAGTCAGTCAAAGTCTTGATTTCACATTTCTGGGATGTCGACCATTCATTAAAAGGGAATTTGTGCACCATGGGGAAATATTCCCTAATTTTTGTGAGCAGTATATATAAACACCATCTTGAGAGCTGGTGCCCCCAGATGTCTGGATAGGTGATTGTGATGGCGCCAAGTGGTGCTTAGCTTCAGCCATAAGCATCAATGGTGCAGGCTGCTATCATATTCAGGGTTTCTTTCCCTTTCCTTTGTTTTTATACCAAATTTCCTTCCTTGGTTTCTTAGATGTTCTCTTTGCACTGAAGTACAAACACTGGCTTATTTAGAATGTAAACAACTGAATGAAGGGAGGATCCATGATGATGCTGGCGTTTATGGAAACAGGCTGATACAGTGCAGATGTCTCTGTCCAGTGTCGCCCACATTCATACTGAAGCACGCAGCCATAATCAGTCATGGCACACTTTGTGTCATGAATAATTAACTTACAACAGAACTGGGCAGTTTCATGGGTGACAATGTAGAGTATGGTGTTGGGATGAGCTGCTGTTTGATGAGGTTCTGAAAACTGTGGATGCTTTAATGGAGGATTAACCCTGAGAGTAAGTCCAATGGGAAGAAAAAACTGTATTTGAAAATTAAAACTGTTCAGTGTAGAGGCCATAGATCACTCTGTTAAGGCACCCCATAATGTAGATTCAAGTTTCAAAATATTCATTATCATATGCCCATTATAAACAGGCCTTACAGTGTACAATGAAATTCTTACTTTTCTAATCCTCTGTTCATAAACCCATTTACACTTAAATTCCAGTTAAAGTGCACAGGAGTTATGCAAAGAGAATGAGGTAGATTAACATGAATATTATTGTTGTGCAAAGAGACAGCAGAAAACAGTTAACAGATGGCATGTGGTTTGTTTGTTTATTTGGTTTACTTAACGTCACTATCGGCATCAGTGGCCATTTCAGTGACACATACAAGTTTATATCAAGACTAATAACATATACACACTCAAATCAATGCCATTTTAGAGTAATCAATTAACCTAACACACACATATTTTTGGACTGTGGGAGGAAACCAGAGTACCCAAAGTAAACTCCACACAGAAAGGACCCAAGCCACTCCACTCTGGGATTTGAACCAGGACCTTCTTGCTGTAAGGTGGCAGTGCTACCCCCGAGCCACCATGCCATTTGATGGCATGTGGTAAAAAGTGCATTGCTGCAAATGCATTAGAATATGAATTTCAGTGTGTGTTGTTTACAGGGTATACTAAATAAGTGGTGTGTGAGTGTAAAAATCAAGAATTTAGTCAGATAGTAGTAATTGCAAAAGGAGCTGTGTGGCCTGTGAATAAAACCTGACTGTGTTTACATGAACTTAATAATCTGATAACTGCAGAAGTGTATACTTTAACATGTAATAATTAATAATGAAAGTCTTCATTATTGGGCTGGGGGTGGACTGGGCGAGTCTGCTTGATGAGCTGTCTGTATGATGGATAGAGGAACACTGAGATATGGTTGGACTGACAAAAGTAAACAGTTTTTATAGTCCTTTAAAGTTTTTTATTTGCCCTTAACAATGCTCACATGCTGATTGTACTCAAGAAGGACATTCTGTAAGATGCAGTGATTGAAATAGAAATAGCCATCTACAATGGTCACAGCATCCAAGTGTGCAGTCTCTTGTTCGTTGACGATGTCATGCAGTATCACCAATGCTGTGGTGTAAATCAATTGCAGTAGAATGTAAACAAAAAGTATGTGCCAATCTCCCTCAGTGAATAAAAGAACAGGATCTGAATTTAACCATTAATAGTTTCAAATCGGCTGAGTTATTTTGACAATCTGTATGTCTCAACAACACTGCCTGCAATGCTCAGCCTTTTGCTGGGCATTACTGGTTGGCATCAGTACAGTCCCTGTGAAAGTAAAAAAAGGCGAACGGCAAGTTGGTGGGGACCTTTACCAGTATAATGGAGTGCCTCGCTATTGTTTATTATAGTTGCATAAGTGAGATGTACATTTAAGATAAATACTGAAGTTCAAAGAAATTACGAAGAGCGTCTGTGTCAGGAGGATGCCACAGCGATAAGATGGTAGGCACCATATTGTCAACCTCATATATTTATGCCCCTGAATTAGAATGTCAGTAATGTCAATGGAACTTGTACTTCCATTAATCATTTATTTTCCATTCATTTTATTTTACATATTTCACATACTCCTGTGAAGATCTAATTTAATATTTGGGATATCAGAAGGTTTACAAGTTTAACAATTTTCTCTCTTATTTTCCTGGCTTTGCTGAGAGGACATCAGAACATTTTGTAAGTAGGGCTTTCATCACTGCTGTTCTGTGAGAATCTTAAACAGCCACAGGCTCCAGACATGCATCATGTGTTCCACAAATTGCCTTCCTCCACACACTTCTCAAAGCTGGGATGTACAGAGCAAGAGGTTGTGAGAGGATAATTTAATCCTGGCTCCCTAGAGAGTGATCTCACAAACAGGGGCTCTGGGACTTAGCACTATATTGCATGGATCAAATTCAGAATTCCTAACAGAGCTCTGAGCTGGGGTTTCATCTGGTTAACTTGCCCTATTCCCAATCTTAGGCTTACTGCCCAGTCATTCCTCACAAGGGTGCCTTCTCTAGGGTTACAGTGCAGCCAGCCTTAGGCTCTCAGCCATATTTACAGCAAGTGCTAACTACTCATATTTCTGCAAGAATCAATGGATCAAGTGAATTCTAGGATCTATTCAGAAATGAAACCTTTATAAATAAAGTGTCACAATGTGCATTCCTTGTATTTATGACCAAATAAAATCGTATATGTTTATATTTCAGATAAAGCAACTCTATTGTTGATAATATGCACTAAGCATAATTATACAGCTAAAACCATTAGTCTATGTGAGAGTGCAGACTATAAAAAAATATGTTGTGTGTCTAGATGTTCTAAAATTGCATATAAAGCTGAAGGACTATTATTATTATTATTATTATTATTATTATTGTTGTTGTTGTTGTTGTTGTTATGATTATTGTTATGATTATTATTGTTATTGTTATTATTATTATTATTATTATTATTATTGTTATTGTTATTGTTATTATTATTGTTGTTGTTGTTGTTGTTGTTGTTATTAATAATAACAAATAATAATAATAATAATAATAATAATAACAACAACAACAACAACAACAATAATAATCATCATCATCATCATCATCATAACAATAATAATAATAACAACAATAATAATAATAATAATAATAATAATAATAATAATAAACTCTTCCATACAGTTTAGACTTTTTTCCCCAGGTACCTTCTCTCCACCAGGATATCCTCCCTCTACTATTGACTGTTACCCGTGAAGCTGCAGGGTCTGCCACTGTTGGCCACCCATTGTAAGCAGGCCTACGTGCTGAGGTCATAAAGGGAGCCAGACTGGCAGGCACTCTGTGGCTTCCTCCCAGATACCAAGTAAATCAGAATTAGAACTCGTTAGCCCTCCAGGAGCCCTGATGACGGCGACTTCTCAACAAGCATTTCAGGGTAGCAGATAGGCGCCCACAGTGGGAACATAGAGGTGTTATTTGACGTCTTCTAAGAGCCTTTCTTGTTCATGTGTTCTGTTATGGTGGGGTTAATCAGAGTGATGATCATTTTGCTGTTATAACACACTGTGGAATAGACACAGCAAAGCTCTTTCAGGCTGTGTAGTTTTACAACCTCGTGTGCGGCGTTATTACACTGTCACCTATTAAGCGGATCCATTTTTCACAAGCTGCCTCATGCAATAAAGATAAGAGACAAACTAATTGATTTTAACATGGCTGCCCTGTCAGGGGAGCACAGGAGTCTGGAGCACAGGACATATGGAGATTAATTGCAGCACCAGTAGCATTGATAACTTGACTGAATCGTGCTCTGATCTAGTCATAAGGAGATTTATTATGGCACGCTTTAACCATTTTATTGTTTTATATTTTTAAACTGTATTTGTTTTTATTTAATGGTATATTTTTCATCTGTCATCCTCAAAGGGCCAAAGCATTTAAACTGTGAATGTTCTTTTTAGTATAGCCCTGCCATTTCTAGTGCTATTGTCAAGTATGACATTAGGTTGATTGATTGTTTCTGCACATTGTGCATAATAATAGTGACTGTGTAAATTGATATTTAAAGAATTGGCCAAACTAGGGTGTTTAAGCATGAAGCGGTTTGAATCCAAGTTACTGAATGAATGAACTCAATAAATCACTAGGGTGCAGCCAGCATATTCCATTGGAATTTGCACTACAGTGCTACTGTTTGAAGCTCAGGACACACTTACTGCCTCAGAAGGGACAATAAGAAGTTTGGGTCTCAGCCCTTGTCCATTCTTCATTTCCACTGCTCTTTCAGCCAATCTAGCTAGCCAGGGAGCTGATCTAACCTCCACTTGGCCTTCCATGTTTTCCAACTCATAAGCCAAAGCTTCCTGCTGTTCCTCGTTCTTTCTCATCTCCAATCTCTGCTGTGGTTTATTCGCACTAGCTGGGAAAAGATGCTTTACAGCAGTGTGACTGCCTGTGCACAGTGCACTACCAAACAAGTGACTCTCCTGCGAAAACACAACTGGGGCAGTGTCAGAGGTCACCAAAGAAAGTGTGCCCACAGTAGTGGAATAACTCATGCACAAGGAGAAAGCAGGTCATTTGGATGACCCAAGAAGCACCAGAAGAACATAAATCACCGGGATTCACCATTCGGAGAGATGTAACAGGAGTAGCATAATGAAAACAGAATGTTTCATACGAATCACCACTCAATTACATTTGTCATTCTGTGATTAACTTGTCAACTGCACCATCAAAAACAAAGGAAATTTCTGTATTATTCTCCAAAACCATCTCATTATATATTGCAGCCATACTGTCACTCAAGTAACTCATGGTTCATCTCTCTCATCTGTAAAGCCACAAAGAGTCAGGCTGGTGTCTGGGGTAACCAAATGAGATGGCAACTCCAGAGACAGATCATCATGAGAGAGTGCGTGCAGATACATTATCAGTTGCACAAGTTCCTTATCTGAATATAGCAATGTTGTAAGCTCTGGAGGCTTTAGAAGTTGATGGATAAAAGGGAAATGGGTAAGAGGTCATGAATAGCTGGTTTGCATTTGTCTCCCTGGTACCAGTGCTCTCTCCCATTATCAGAAATGAGCCTGACGACATGCTCTTCCTGTGTTGGCCCCAGAGCAGGTCCTTTCCAGGGGACGGGATGTTGGGACCCTGGGTCTTGGAAGGACAATCTATTATCAGGAGGTCATTTGATTCTGGACAGTGTGTCTCCCCAGCAGAGTATGTCTGCTGATAACCTATCAAACAGCCAGCTTTTAGAAGGGGAGTAACTGCTTCTTACCAGGCTGACGCCAGACAAACTGGTTATCGTTATCATGGCCTCCAACGCCAAAGTAATTGCTCTTTGTGCTAATGAGCATCCAGTGGGCTAATGATGAGAAAATGTTCAGATATTTCCAAAAATGGTTAAAGTCATTAGAATTGGTTTGATGCATGTCAAACCAGTATTTCCGAAGACTGCAACAAATTACTACTTATAATGACTAGTATAATGACTACTACTAATACTTACTTTAATTTGCTTTCTTCTACCTCATGTTTCTCGGGAAATGTTATATGTTAAATGGCTGGATCTGAAACATCTGAAAAGTCTCTCATCACTGAACTCCATGCTCTGTCACCTGACTGAAAATGGATGCTGCTGATCTGCATCAACCTAGCTGATTGAAACATTTAAACATTGTAACATTGCTTAAAAAATAACAAAGCAATTTATTTATTTTCTGTCCCCGTTGATCAGATTCACAATGAAGCATAGAACAGTGATTGAGGTTTTAAAATTGTACCTTTCCAAACTTTCAGTTTAGCATGCAGATGATTTGTATTTGTGGCACAGCCAAATGGCTACTGATCCTTCCTATCTAACATATACTAAGGAAGACTAAGTGGGTGTGAGTATGCTGGTGTGGCTATACAGAGGAAGCTGTGGGTGCATGATGGGTGCGGTGGCTACGGCAGTCTTTTTGCTTTTTGTAAATGGAGTTTGTGTAAAATGAAAAAAAAAAAAAAACTCTGTGCTGCAGATGATGTAATGGTTGGCATTAGGTTTAACCATGGGTTTTTAAGAGGGTTGGATTTACTAGCATTTGGGAAACATTAAAAAGTACAGAGGTTCACACTGAGAGTGTTTGTACTCTCTCCAGCAGCCTTTTTTCTCCTCCCTCTTCATCCATGTCCCTGAAATATAGCCACTGTGCCCTGTCAGCTCAGACCTCCACATAACAAACACTTTTATTAAAGAGCTCAACACCCTGATTCCCTCACTTGACCCTTAGAGGAACTTTTAAGAAACTTTATTTCAACAAACTCCCTTGCTGAGTGGAATTCTGGTTTACCTTATTCACTGTGTACTGTTGTTGTGCCAAGTCAGTAATTCATAATTGATGGAGTCCATGTTAAGGCTGTTTAGGGCCTGCATGTGAATGTTTTTGCCCAAGTGTGAGGACTGGGTCTTTCCAATGTGTGAAAGTGTGCTCTGTGCCAGTTTACTTTGGCCCTGTCTATTTGCTTTCTGTGTGTGTTGGCATCTTTTCTCGTGCAGTATTTTCAACTCTGACTATGATGTATCTCGGTTACTTCAGCAAGCAAATAAAGAATATATAAAGAATAAAACTTTATGAATGTATAACTCTTCTCATACACAAATGGGCAATAATTATTAATTTCTTCCTTCAATACATTTGATTATGCCTAAAGTTATAAATATTGCTGTTTTGTCACAGCAGCCTAGCATTTTAATAACCTATTTGTTCTATAGTCTACAGGTGCTGCACAGATAGTAGTTGTATACTAATTAAAACCTGACCCCCAGCTGTGACAACATCTGTATTATTCTGAATGTTGAACTGTGCAAATATATAACTGGAAATAATTAAGCTAACAGGGAAGCCTCAAGTCAACAATGCAGAAATATTTGGGTGGGTTAAGGTTTGAGTTGCCTCAAAGCATTCTTCCTCCACTACCTCTAATTTGGGGTCCTTAGGAATGCTACAGTAGTTGTAAGTGTCAGCATGCAGTTGCATCTAAATCAGTCTGGTAAAGCCAGGGCAATTACTGGCTTTCACTTGGTTATCGACAGACTGTCTCCATGAACCACTGAACAAATGTGATAAAAAGCTGGAAAATATTATTCTTCACATAAGTTTGTCTCTGGCTATGGCTCAGCTGGCCTGGTTGATGGGGTCTTAGTCTCACCGTCTTTGCTGGTCAGAAAGAAAGAGGGAAAAAATAGAGACTGCTCAGATAACCACGCTATTGATTGACCATCTCCTAAGCCAGCCTTGGAAAAATATAATTTGACCGAGATAACGTGAAGGCTGTTGTAATAGGAGCAAAACAGCATAGGTGTCTTCCACATGTTGGCAAATATTGAATGACTGGCTGTTGGGTCTATGCGATTTATTCAAATATGGCGTAGTAACTCTAGCTTCTGGTATGTTCTGAGACTGTGTGTATACCTTAGCTAACTATCTTGCTGAGATTGTGACCTCCATCATATTATTATGAGGTGGAATTATATTAATGAAATGGGTGGAATATGTTTTGGAAAAAGAGTAAAGCATCATTTTACATACATTTTATTCAAACAATCCAAGCATTGTAACATAACACTGAATAAACCTAGAAACATGGTAAGTGAGTAATAGGACACCAAAATGTACATTTTCTTCGTCTTGGCTACATGCTTAAAGCTACATTATTTCACATGATCTAAGCCTCTTAGGAGTTCTGACAGGACACTCTATGTGGATGTGCAGTGTATGGTAAGAGTCTTTGGCCTGGGGAGCAGAAAGGGTGTACCACAGCCCAAACACACAGACTCCCTAAGAGTCTGAATTGGCCCATAATGGGCCAGATCAACAGGAATGTGATCATGGAGCCTGACTACTGACAGCTGGCCCCTAAGGGCATGAATTATCCTGATAGATACGAAGAGAAGATGACACACACACTGCCTCTGGCCTGTCTGCCTGGACTGCCCGTCTCCAACACAACCAAATGAATCAAATTGCCTCCAATTAAAGATTTAACCGTCTCGCTTTCCTTTCTCATTGTGTCTTTCTCGCTTCTCTTCTCTGTGTCCATCTATGATATTCTTAGTGTTCTAACAATTTTAAAAGCCAAACATGTCTGAGAGTAAAAAGGTTTGTTAATTATTTACCCATATATACAGTATATACTGAATATATTGATCTATAAACGTAGTACCATACGTAAAAGTTGATCATATCCATTTACTCATGGCCACATTATTGACACCTGTTCAACTGATAATTAACTGAAATATTTAATCAACCAGTAATATGGCAGAAACACAATGCATTCAGACATACAGACATGGTCAAGATAACCTGCTTAAGTTCAACACAGGCATCAAGAAGAAGAAAGTGGCTTTGAATGTGGTACAGTTGTTTGGGAAATCTATCTTTTTATGTTATTTACAAAAAATACACAGTTCTTTCAGGAGAACGTCAGCTGTTTAATATACTAACCCACCACCACAGGGAATCAGGTTAGGTGTCACATTCAGAAACACTGTACCTGCTGCACTATTCTCATCACATATCTCACAGTGCTGTCATGCTCCTTGTCCAGCTCCAATATTCAAATTTGAAAGTTCTCGCCATTGTGAAACTACTTATCTATGTATTATAGCAAAATATGAAAAGTCTTAAACAGGTTTTATGCTAGCCCCATAGTTGATGTATGATATGTGTCTGTAACTCTTTCTGCTGTCCAATCAAAACACTGTTAACCACATCTGATATCAGTGAGGGATCCTGCATCTCTAAAAACAAACAGGTGGCTCTGCAACTTGTTTAACTAAGATTGGTTGTCAATATTTTAGAATTATGATAATTACTGATACCATGATTGAAGTATTCGGAATTACTAAATAGCAGGATGTGTGTAGTTGTAAATCAGAGTGCTTGCTTTTAACAGCTGAATTGATTTGCTATGAATTGCTAACAACTCTTTTCAAGATATGATGGGGCAGAAGATGAGGTTAAGTGTAAGTGTCTGGTATTAATCATTTAATCGGTTGATTAAGAGTGTTTCCTCTGGCTATTTTCCACAGTGTGTAGAGGATTGAGGTTATAGCTGTAGAATCCCTGCCAATCTAGTGTCCTCCACCCCGTGATATCCACAGGGATAAGTGTGTGTGCCTGTTTCTCATTAATATCTGTCCACATAACCCCCTGTACCACCCCCAACACACACACACACACACATCCAATTTCCTTATGGACAATTACTGTTTCCTGCAAATTGAATATATGACTGGTGTTACAGGCTGGTGCCTTTTATTATTTTTGCTATGCTGCTTCTCTCATTCCTCTTAAAATACAACAAAAAAAACCACACCAAGTTGATCCCACAGCCTCACAATGAAGAACTGGGGAATATATATATATTTTTGTATACTACTCTAACATTTAGTTAGAGGCAGAGTTCATTTATAGTTTGATTTGATCTTTGTTCGGTGATGTCAATTGTCGTCAAAAATGAATTATTATATAATAGTAGAAATATTATTTTATAAATCTTAGTTTGGTACACTCAAGTAATCACAAACAAAACAATGATATGAAGTGGACATCCGTGGAACTACAAAGACTCCCCGAAACTTAATCAAAAGACATTTATACAACAATACTATAAAACACAACAATTCTATAGCTCCAGATTCGGTTTTCTCACCTGTTGCTTGCTTGTACCACCTCTCTTCCTCGTTCTCTCTTTCCAGTGAGCTGCCGTGACCATCAGGTTATTATCCTGGGGTGGGGAGGGGTGGACAGTCTACCCAGCAGTCAGAGTATAAGGAAAGGACCAGTGGGAACAGCTGGGCCCTGTTTTCAGTCCTCTAGCTCTATTACCTCTTCTGCTTTGAAGAGTTCTTTCTTTACACACTTTCACACATGCATCATACATTAATGTCAGCAGAGTGCAGGGGGTACTTCTGAATGGGGATCAAAACCATTTCCTCAACTGTTTGCTCTGCTCAAGCAGGAGACATAATGGAATGTAGAATTTTTTAATTAACCGAAACACCTATACCTATAATTACCTATATTTTTGCATAAATTTAGCACATACAAGTAGATTGAAAGAAACATTTATATAAAATATATTGCAAGTATTATACTTGGTCATGTATTTATTGAGGCAAATGGTCCAATATTATATATCTGTGAGTGGAAAAAATATATGAACCACTTGAATTAGTACTTACTTCAAAAGTAAAATTAGAGTAAGGTGCTTTCAGCTAGTCGGATATCTTATCAGGTGTGAGTGGAAACCCAGTTGTAATTAAAAAATAGAAATCTATCAAAATACACCCACAACATGTACAATTGTACAATCAAATATGTCAGAAAAAATATTTTTTTCTATGATCAGGTGGATCATGCTGAAAACCATTTCTAAGGAGTTTGAACCATTCCACTCTTTGGAATGAATTTGTGAATTTGTGTACCAATTAAAGAACTTTGACACGGTAGTTGTTAACCATCAAGAGCAAGGTAAAGTGGTTCTTAAAAGTTTGTGAGCCCAATATCATCATATTTCCCAAAAGCTCTAAAAGTAGATAAACAAAACCCACATGAAAAGTTAAACAAAAATCATATATATTTTATTTATTGAAGAAAAATATGCACTGATACATATCAGTGAGTGACAACACTATGTGAACTTTTGTTGAGTAAAAAACTGCAACTTAACTTTTCTGATAACTTGATTAGTCTTGCTTATCAACTTTAGCCCATTCCTTCATACAGAACAGTTTCATTTTAGGGGTTGCCTCACATAAACTTTAAATTAACTTCTTTCATTACATTTCTTTTTGACTTGGCCATGACAAAACATTATGTTTAGTCTTTTCATAAGACTATGGAAAAAAAGTGTTTTTGTGAACGGATGACCCCAAAACGGAACTTCATTTTTTAAATTATAACCACTATGGAAAAAGGACAACAATGCATCCCAGCACAACTTTATCCTATCTATAAAATAGGAGTAATAGAATCTAGGTTTGGGTATCTTTTGCTGCATTGGCCAGGACAGCTTTTCATCATTGATGGAAGAATGACTTTTTTATTATACTGGTAAACCCATCCTTGATACAGTATATGCTTAATTTGGCATGGTAGCAGGAAAACCGGTGCCTAGCCTACAACACAGAGCACAAGGCAGGGATAATCCTAAAATCCCCAATCCTGCCAATCCATGATAGGGCACACACAGTCACACACTAAGGGCAATTTCAAAACACCAAATGACCTAACACATATGGCTTTTTAATGTGAGAGGAAACCAGTGTACCCAGAGAAAACCCACACAGACACGAGGAGACATGCAAACTTCACACAGTGAAGCCACCAACACCAACATCAGAGAATTTGTTGTTCTGTACAGATGGGTTAAAAATCCTATAAGCCCATGGAGGTTTGCATGTAGTTGCACGTATAGATCCACCAGGGGGTTCACACCAGACATTGACATTAGAGCTTCACATACAGATATTTAATATAGAATAATTTTCCTTAATAAATATATGACCAAAATATGTTTGTCTCATGTGTACAACTGGATTCTTTTTTATATAATTTTACGACTGATGTTATAGGTGAGATTTATGCAGAAGGGTTCACAATTTTTCGATCATGATTTGGTACTGATTCAGCATCCAGGAAAGACTGTGTATTGAAATACATTTGAAAACGATTTAAAATTAAGTGCAGCACTGCAATTAAGTTTTCTTTGCTCTGTGTGACTTGTGATTGAGTGACAAAAGGGGATGTAAGTGCAACAGGTGCCCAGAACACAGAGTAGGCATTGCTTTGTGCTGTCACTGTAACCTCCATGAACCTGCCAGAGAAATCTGATTCTTCCTCACACAAGAGGGGCAAGTACCACTCTTACTGATACAGCAGAGGGCTGTGTGAGAGTGGCTCTGTGTATTTGTTGTTTGCATTTTAAGCCTTAGCTTTTGACACATTACAGCAGTATTTAATACACTGAACAATATCAGTTAATTTGGCAGCACAGTGTGTTTAGTGCATTGTTAAATCATACTGATGAGAGTTCATGTTGAGACATAGCAGGTGACCTGATTAATTGCTGTCCTGAATGTCTCCATTTTCCAACCTGATCACTATAATAAGGATATCAGTGTTACTGCAGTTGCTACGAATTTACATAGCTGGCTGCCAAATAAGCATAGAAGCACTTCTGCTTGGCCACCTGCCAACAAACAGGAAACGTATTTCATTCACAATCAATTGTAAAGACAGTGGGCGGGACTGTTTGAAAAGGTTTATTCTTTTTAGCCAATGTGTGTGTCCAGAAGGAGTATCTTAATGATGGACGAGCCAATCAATGGCACATCATGCTGAACTTTTGCTCCTTTGAGAATATAAGCAGAAAGGGGGCGTGGCTCCGCCAGGGTGACTCCACCACTCTTTAGGCTGCATATTCGAATTGGCAGAACAACATTGCAAGTTTCCAAAAAAAATTACAAATAAAAAAACTCTTCACTACTGTGTGAGTCAGCACCTATGGCGATAAAAATGTGTTCCTGGTGCAACTACAGGGTTCCAAAATGTCTAGACCTTTCTTGTGGTAACACAAGCCTCAGTATGTTGATACTCAAAATAGCACCCCTCCACTGTGTATAACTTTTGGGGATCTCCTGTGTTGTGGGCATTTACCATTTAAAATGAAATCACTTAAAAACCTCTTGATTTTGTAGTATGTATATCATATTACATTTGATTTCCAAAACCTCCCAAACCAACAATGCCTGCACCTTGCAGAAGAGACAACCCCCCTTTTTTGCACAATGTTTGAAATAGGATTTAGATATGATTTCTGTATAAAGTTCCTATAGATCTGTGTGTGACTGCACCCTACACTATTTACAGTATAGAATAGGATGTACCAATACCCTATCATATACAGTGCGGGCCAAAAGT
The DNA here is from genome assembly GCA_033117975.1 of Parotocinclus spilosoma. Lineage (NCBI taxonomy): Eukaryota > Metazoa > Chordata > Actinopteri > Siluriformes > Loricariidae > Parotocinclus > Parotocinclus spilosoma. The sequence continues at coordinate 3,742,448 of JAVSBV010000103.1, forward strand.
CAGAGACTAGGTGAAAAAGCCTCTAATTTGCATTTTTTTTTTCTGTAATTTAATACAGTGCTTTGCAAGAACTATCGTCTAAAGACGATTAATGAGTGCTGACTGTCATGGACTTTCCTCCAGTGTAACCTGAGCTAAACCCCATCAAGCATTTATGGAAGCTAGAAAAATTAAAGCATTTAAGTAACATCATATAATGCTCTTTAGAAAATTGAAATAATTCTGGGATAGAATGGAACATCTTCTCAAGTCTACAACGTCATTACAACAAGAGGGCGGACATACCAAATACAATAATTCTAGGGTGGCACAGTGGTACAGCAGTAAGTACAGTTGCCTCAGCTCCAGCATCAAGTGGTATCATCTGAAACCTCTGAATCTGCGTGTGAAGTTTGCATGTCCTCGCTGTGTCTGTGTGGATTTACTCCAGGTTTTCTCTCACAGTCCAAAGATTAACTTTGTATTTAGATTAAATGACTTTGCTAAACTGGCCCAAGAATGACTAGTTTCAATGTTATCTTGTATTTGAATGTGTCTTTCCTAAAACGGCCATTGATGCTTCATTTTGCATTGCTGTTAAATAAAAAAGAAATAAACTAATAAATACTGAAATGTATGCAGAATATCAAAGATTCACATTGCACTTAAATTGCTATATAGTATATATTATACGTTTTGTAATAGCAGATATTGCAGTAATTTTGAGAAAACTGCAAAATAATATTTTATAAGTAAGTAGTGTCAATTCTGTCTCACTGTATACACTGATCACCCACAACATAAGAACCACTTACCTGATAGGTCCTCCTCGTTGCACCAAGGCTCTGACCTGTCGAGGCATGGACTCCACAAGACCTCTGAAGGTTTCCTGTGGTATCTGGCACTAAGATGTTAGCAGTAAACTCTCTAAGTACTGTAAGCTGGGAGGAGAAGAACGCCGTATATTTGACTTGTTTGTCCAGCATATCCCAAAAATGCTCAGTAGGATTGAGATTTTGGGAATATGGAAGTCAGTTTAGTTCCATGAACTTGTCATGTTCCTTAAACAATTCCAGAACAAATTTACAGTGTTCCAGGGCTGCTGAAAGTGCCCGTTATTATTTTGTAATACCATTGCCCTGAACAGGTCTACTTGGCCTGCAGTGTTTAGGTAGGTGTTACATGCCAAAATCAGAACAAACAGTTTTTGTTATTCACGTCACCTGACAATTCTTTGTTTGGTTGATTGGGGTACATTGCGATTGTGTACATCTGCTCAATCACTGCATTTTTAAGATTGGAATTGACACTTAATTGAGGGACCATTTTACCTGCAGAGTTGACCTAAGCCAATACATGGACTTTGTGGGCTTTCCAACCTACTGAGAAAAATCTGTGGATAAATTAGTGTGCATAAAAATATGTGGTCATTTTTAAAGAATGTTAAAGATACAACAAAAAGTTTAAGTAGTAGTCATACGAAGCTCAATTTACTGTTCTAATATGCGTAAAGCATCAAACGTGCTGTTAAAACTTGTTTCCGCAAATTCTATGTGCAAAGACTGAGCTGTCCCACAACGTGAAGTCGAAGGGAAGGAGGGTCGGTGCGCCTTTAAGAGTTAAGAAACTTGAAACCTTGTTTGCGCAACAATCAGTGCAGCTCAGAGCCGCCAAAGTGTCTAGACTAGCACATGATGGGAGTCAGCCAATGGCTCCACCGCTCTCCTCAGGGGCCCCGTGCGTGCGTGTGTGTGAGTGTGTCAGTGTGTATGTGTGTGTGAGGGGGGGAGAAAAAAAGAAAATCAGGGAAATTGAGAAAGCGAGTGAGCTGAGAGTGTGCTGCAGTGTGACCAGGTCTGAAGACGGAATCAGGAGTAGACTTGAGTGCGGGATTGGTGCTTTGTGTCGGCGGATCTTTTTTGGATGAGTTAACCGGAGTGCTGGAACAGTGGGAATCAGCCGCCAGTTCTGACAGGGATTTTTTTTTTCTATGGAATTAATCCGCCGAGGAGCTTCATTCATGTCGCTGTAGTGTGGGGTTGAATGGGTTTCAAAGTCCGAAACGAAGAACGTGTCATTTCTTTTTTGCAATACATGTTACACCTTTCTCCCCGTGTTTTCAGTTGACAAATGGCTCTGGTCAATCTGTATCCACTGATCATTCTAAATTCTGCGCGGTATACACTTATTTTATAACTAGTGCCTTGAACATAGGTGAACTTTGGAAGGTGTGCTTTAGCACAGATATGAACATTTTGTGCGTTTGATTTGCATTCGCACTTGAATGCATTGCTCTGCGTGTGTACTTTTTTGCCTTGAATGTGCGAACCTTCGTGCCTTCCAAACTCATGTTGTGGTTCTGTTGGCGGTCCACGGTGCTCGGCTGTGCGCGCTCTGCACAGCAATCAGCCGACCTTAATGTTGAACGAGCTCAAAAACAATTCCGAGTATAACTAAAGAAAAAAAAGAACCATTCAGATATTTAAACTGTCGTATGTTCAGGACGAAACGCTCAGGTCTCGTGCGGCGACTCTGGAGAAGCCGTTTGGTTCCAGATAACGAGGAGGGCAACTGCGATGGCTGGAGCGGTGATTGCTGTCGGGACGATACGGGCGACAATCCAGACAAAATGGGTAAGCCCGAGTGGGGAGCGATGACCCCGAGCGGCCCGGTTGGCGCGGACCTCTGCGGGGGGGTGTGTGCTGGCGCTGACTGGGGGGTCACTGTGGACCAACATTGCGGTGCCGTGGTGTGTGTCACCGAACGGGGAAGCACCCGTTCGGCACAGGACATCGACAGCAGGACGGTGACTTGCTGCTTGTTTAAAGATCGGGACCCTTCATTAATGGGGAGCTCGGAGGCGGCGGCTGTGGCTCGAGGGAAAGACCTGGGCTCGTGTCAGTGGGTGCCACGGAGCCCCGGAGAATCATCCGGAGAGAGTCCGGAAGCGAAGAGGCGCTCGGTGGCAGAACAGGAGCTCAAGGCCGCAACTTATTCGTTGCTCAAACGGCTAAAGGAGAAAACGCTGGACGCGCTCCTCGAGGCTGTAGAGTCCCGAGGCGGAATGCCGAGTGAGTGTGTAATGGTGGCCCGAGGTGAGCTGAGGCTCGGGCACCATGCAGCGCCACCTCAGCTGCTGGTGTGTAAGCTTTACAGATGGACAGACCTGCAGCACACAGCGCAGCTCAAAGCACTTTGGGAGTGCGAGAGCTTCGGCTGCAGAGACGGACCGCTGGTCTGCTGCAACCCCTATCATTACAGTCGCCTGTGTGGTCCAGGTAAGCACACCTGTTCTGCTTTCACCAGGATGCTGGCAGGCCTCAGCAGAAAGTGCACGAGTTATGAAAAGTCTAGTTTGCTTAACTTAATCTATATACAGCGTGAAGATTCCTTAATGAGTGGAACTTGAGTTATGCTTGGTAACTTGTAATGTATGTTTAATTGTGCTTATAATAATTATGATGAATAAAATAATTAGTCTGGGCAGAGAAGGTGCACTAACACTGCCTTATTATGTTCAAATGAAAATCTGCTGTCTGTTAAAGGCTGAGTGACACTTTGATTAAATCCTGTTGGCAGAGCAACACTTGCACATTAGAAAATGTGTTTTTACAATAGGCTATTAGGCCAAAATCATTTTCTAAAATACCTTGAGTTATGGACATTATTACAAATACTACTGCATATTAACACGGTACACGTTTTTTCATATTTTGGGGTATAAACAGATGCAAGAACTTTTAAATCTTTATTGCTACTCACTTTAAACAGAATTTAAATGAATGTGAAAATCTATTTTAAAATACCAATAGTTGACCCCCACCCATTTATTAAAAAGTATGTTTAAATATGTAATTTTATAACACCTTTACTTAACATTTTCGGGCAATAAAATTTGAAATACAACAATTTACCCTAAAAAAAATTCTGGATCTACTTGAAAACCATAAATATAATAATAGTTTGAAATCGCACTTATACAAAAATCAAGTTAATTAAAAGGTTTCAATGTTGCTGGTGCAGACACTGATTGAAGAGAATGAGGATTTTATGATAGAATCATTTGTGTTAAATGCAAATGAGCATTTTTAGAATGAAACTGGTGTAAGTCCTGCTGCATGCCAAGAAAACTTGAATTTAGAGCATGAGCTGTGGCACTGATTAACACATTACAGATGCTTTCGATAAAATGTAGCTCTCCACTGGGGGTTTCACAGAGTGAGTGAAAGGTTAAAATGGTTCCCAGATTTAAAGAAAAGTGGCTAGCACTCCTGCAAGTCAGTGTGGAAAGCCTGTTTATTGGACACCTAGCAAGAAAGCCTTGAAGTCTACAACCACACTATGCATTCACAACAAGTTTCCACTCAATTAATGATCTCTGTGTGGCTGCTTTTCCACACTCTTCATTAAATTCCTGCCATTTTAAAGATGCCTCTTCTAGTCTAAGTATTTCAAGAGGCCATGTTGCTGCCTAATTAATTCACCTAAAAAAAAGACTGACCTGCACGTCAGTGAATTGTACACAACTCACAAAAACAAGGGGACATTTCTTTATGGGATATTTTATTTTGAAGTGTCTACTAATTTTGAGCAGTATATTAAGCGCAGACATTGTTATTTTGTAATTGTTACTGAATATTCCAGAAATTTGGAGTGAACAAAAAAGTCATTAAAGTCAAAATACTAATCCAAATAAGAAAAGATGAATGTTCATGTAAGGAAGTCAAAATGGTAATGTGATGCAAATTGAAAAAAACGGATTAGAAACTGATCTAAGTAAACTTTAGTCTAGCAGTTTGAAAATTACAAACCTGTTTTTAAAAAGTATTATGTAGTAGAATATGTACCCAGTGTCCTGTGTCTTATTCCCTTTACACCTATGTCTCTGGTTTGAAGTCTGAACCTCGATCTTTGTCAATTTAAAACCACAAACTTAATATGCTATACATTCCAAAGATCCAGATTAGTCTGTGTAGAACCTTGTATTGCACTGTACTAACAAAACTAACTCCAATCAGACACACTACAAGTTGCTGAAGTTGTAAAATCCTCAACACACAGCCATAAAAGCCCTTTGGCCCAGAAGACAATCAAATGTCTGTAGTTTTTTACAACTCAACACACAAGCACAGAACTAACAGTGTTTATTACTAATTCAGTAGCTAATGAAGATGTACATGTACGTGTACATGCGGAATACATGCGTGTTCCGATAAGGCCGAGAGACTTTTCGTGTTAGGGATCCTCAAACTCTTAACAGTTTCTTCAATTAACGTTCACGAAAAATGCATTTAAATGTTTTATGTGTCGCCAAGTACGTTAATATGATAACCAGCGTCTGGGGGTTTAATTTGAGGCAGGCTTTTAATTGAACTAATTAAACAATTCTCTTCAGTCAGTCAGTGCTCTTCTGACTTTAACCCTGCTTTAAATACAGTTTAACAGCATGTAGGTCTGTTGCACTTTACTTTGGTTTCTTAAAAACTACAAGCAAAAGCAAACATGCAATGCAAGTGCACGCTAAATGGAACTTTGAAGCGCGCAGACAAAACGGCTTTTCTTTTCTTTTATTTGGTTAGGCATTATCCCTTTTGAAATGAGATCAGTTTCAAGTTGTGTTTTAAAAGCCCTTTTTGCCTAAGAAGGTCTCCCTCATGCTATTTAGACGAAGGAGTGGTGATAATATACAGTTTGCATACCACTGGCGCCAGACTGACTAGCTGTGTGTATCTGAGTGACTGAGTTTAGGATCCTGGCAATTACCACCGTCGCTCTTAAGGAGACACTCGCTATTATACGTTTTTTCTGCTGCTCCGTTTGCGTCCCCCTCAAGGCAAGCTCACGTGCGCTACGAGCGGTTTATGGAAGGCCAAACGGGCCAATCACCTGGCGAATTTATACGCTGCGTTGTTCGCGCAGTTTGTGTTCCTATAGTGCTGTTTCTGTTTTTCTGACTATTTAAAGCGTTATCTGTAGTTGTAAATAGCTTTTAGGTGCTTTACATTAAGAGGAGGGGGGCAATTCATTTCTTTACCAGTAGTTTGAGTAAAGGAAATGAAATACTGTTATGTATAAAATTCTGTTAATTACACCAATGCCTTAACATAATTAACCCAAAATTAGCCTGGGCTTATCTGGAGCGTGTTTAACCTTTTGATTTAACCTGTATGCAAAACATTTGATAAAATGTTCAACATGTAGGTGTTTTTTTTTTTATTTCAGCATATCCTCTTCACTATGAATTGATTCTGTTTTACATAGAACTGTGATCTGAACATGTTGGACCCAAATGGCACAAAAAAATCAGGTTGCATTTTTATTTTGCTACTTAAAACTGAAAACACACATAGTGAAGTATTCTTTGGGTGTCAGATGTATAGAGATTATTAAAAAGAGGTACAATCACCAAATTCCTGTGGTCTTTCACTATTAAACGAAATAAGATTTAATTTAATATAACAGCTGATCGTGCTTGCTGATTATAGCGTGTCCATAATGTATTAGCCTAATGTGGGTCATGAAATGGTGGATCAGGCAAAAACAAATCACAGTTACTACAGGTTAAGGTACTTTGTGAGTGTGCATAAAGGGAACTATCATTTTCATACCTTATTTATGTGTTGCACATGAATGTTTCAGCTATTTCATGATAAGACATGTCTGTGACTTTCTTCTTAATACTGCTCTGTTCTTCTACAGAGTCGCCTCCTCCTCCATACTCAAGGCTTTCCCCTAGTGATGAACACAAACCACTGGGTAAGCCTCTCTATAATAAATACTCCCACGTGCATGAGCAATCACACACACTAATAATATCTGAGAATTTGAAATAAACATACTAGACTGGCCATTTGCATTGTAACTATGCCATAGTTTAATCCCTGGCTTTAGAGAGGAAGCAAAAGGAACAGCAACGTGAGGAATTTAAATGGTTGCAATTAAGCGCAGTGGTCAGAAATGTGTGGGGAATCTAGCTACTACCACAGCAGCATGGTAACCAGCAAGCCCGTTTTCAGCATGCCAATGCGCAGCCTGGGCTTGGGCATGCATGTGGTAAAAGCTGATGGACCCTGGCTTAAGGCTGGGATTTAAGGCTGGTGTATTCCCTGCTACCACAGTGCACCACTGAGAACTGAGACTGGCTCAGTGGTCAGGTTTTTTATGGATATAACCATGTACTGTGCATGTACATGCAAATCAACAGTATTATTCTATATGCAGCATGTGCTGAAATATTGTGTCAGTGAATCTGAATAGCAATTACATTAAGAGGTGAGAATATGTTTGCTCAACATGATCTGCAATAGTTTGGCAAGAGTTTACACACTAATGTCATTCTAACATCTTCTGCTCTCTCAGATCTGTCAGATTCCACACTGTCTTACACTGAAACAGAGGCTGCCAGCTCGCCAAACATCACCCAAGGGGAATTTTCAGGTGAGACTTCAGTTCTTTCAGTACCACTTTTTTGGGAAAACCACAGCTCTTTGTACTTGGCATTACTTAACTAAGAACCTGTGCTGATTTGTATTCTATGTATTACTATGCTGTGGCTGTCAGAGTTTGTGCTATTTATTTCAATGCATGAGGAAATCGCACTGTACAAACAAAATCGATTTACCTTTTTTGCACTGCTAGGCGACATAGACTGTAAAATGAATCATCCGGCAGTGTATTGTTCTGAAAGAGTGCTGAAAAGGTTAAGGGATTTTGGTCATTTTGGTCAAACTTTATTGTTCTGTTTTTAATGGCTGTTTAAGGCTTTTGGTTCTAATTCAGTTGGGCTAAATGTGCTAAGTTAGTAGGTAATTTGTTGCCTTCTGTTATGCCTTATTCTTCCTCTTTAAAAGACATTAGGATCAGGGAGAGCGTGGCAGAGATAATGCTCTCATTGTGAGGCTGGCTAAGACTTAGTGTCCTGTACTGACTGGCCTCCCTTCCGTTTTTTTCCAGAATTATTTGGCTAGGCTACGCAATCACATTTGAAAGTGTTTGAACTATTTAGAGTTTCCTATATTTTTGAATCAGTGAGATCCAAAACATAATCAGATTTTCACACACTTGGAGGAGTTTTAGCCCATTCCTAACATTCAGAACAACTTTACTTGAACGTTCGTAAGTTTCTTCACATGAACTGCTCACTTAAGGCCCTTCAAGAACATTTCTAGTGGATTAAGGCCAGGACTATGACTCCACAAGAGCTCCTTCACAATTGTGAAGCATGATGTGAGTGGCGAACAGCAAATTACAGAAACTGATAAATGACCACTCACTGCGACATAGTGTGGGGCAAACATGCAGGGGTGAACCACTGCAATTGCTTAATGGTATAGTAGGGCTATCCCAGCCCTACCATACACATCACTGTTGTGCAGTGTTCTGCTATTGGTAGACTCCAGGAACATTACTACATAAAATGACTTTAGTTGCCCGTCTGATGTGACCTCATGGACTATGTCATGCCTTGCTCTTGGAGTGATCGATGTTGTTCGACCACTCCTAGCTGTCTGACTGTGTGTGTTCTGGTGGAGTGTAAACTCTTTTGAGATGTTTTTGTGACCTTTTGCTGCACGATGAGCATCAACAACTCTTTTTCTGAAATCATAAATCGCTTTTGTTGATGCCAAGACATACTTTGACAACCACTGTGAAGATCAGCCTTTGATAAACACCTGTAGCTGCTTAGGCACGTATAAGTCTACTGCAGGGAAACTCACATTCAGTCATCACTTGTTTAACCCTTATAAAGACAGACTGGCACACTGTTACAGATATATCTAGGCAAACTTGAAATGAGTTATGGTGGGGTATTTTATACATAGTAAGCAGGGTCACACTTGGAGAAAAGAGGAGAACCAGCTCCATCCTGCCTCTGAATCTGATATGGAACAGTCCCCTCTTATGGCATGAACTCAACATGCCTACCATATAAAACTAGAAGCACATTGTGCATGTGTAGGATCAGAGCCACATCGGTGGGAAGCACTAAAACCTCGCCCCTTTCTCCCCCATGCTGAGAAAACCATAGCTTACTTTTAGCGTTACATGTAAATTGAGCGCATTGCTAGAATTTTGCTCCCAATTCATATTTAACATTCCCTTTCCTTTACATGGACAAGCAGTCCATGTCTTAACACACACTGATCCAAACTCTGACGATGTAATTTGATGGTATGGTACAATGTTAAACTTATTTGCAAACCGTCAAGTTATACACTTTCATTAATTAAATTAATTAAATTGATAGTAGGTAAGCACTTTGTGAATAACACACATTGTCTTTATTTAGCACAATGATTAATAATTTACAGTCCTGGCTGAATAAAAGTGCGGTATATGTACTTTTTATATATAAAATATGTAGTATATGTAAACACACTTAGTAATTGGTGACATGTCGAGACTTGCACTGGGCCAGGTTTCCTAAACTTCTTCACTGTGTGCTATTAACTGCTGTTTTTTGTTACCAATTATATTTGTGCAGATTTTTTCATTGCACAGAACCATTAGATAAACTTGTGCTACAGAGTTTTCTCAGTAAATTGAAGAGGACTCCAAGTCCTCCTTTTCCCTCAAGCACTTATCAGCACACCTCCACATCCGTCTCTGCCACCCCACCCTTCTGGCATGCAGAGTGGAGATCAATGAGAAGCAGCCGAACGTGTGGTCCCCCACCCACACACAGGAACTAGCAAAGCTCTTAAAAGTGGGGCCAGGGGGCACATTTTGTGTGTTTGCTAGGGTAACTGCTTGCTGTAGTTTGTAGCCCCTGGGCTGCTGTAATACCTGCTCCTAACACTTATCCATCACTGTTTGACACTGTTTGTCTTAACTGGAGAGGGGAGAGGTGCTGTTTGCCTTCTTGAAAACTTGTTTGAAAGTCAAAAGCCAGCTTTTTGCCAGTTGTGTTGCAAAACAGCCCCTGGGTTTGCATGTTATGTATTTGCTTGTTTGGATGAGGTGATATGTCATATTCATAATATCAATAACGCTAGAACATTTTTAAAGTTTCTCCTCATTTTAAGTTCATATGATGCTGCCTCTCTGTAGCTTTGGAGATAACTGTACTGTATAGCTGTATAATGTCTGGCTATTATGTTCTTAAGGATTAGCAGTTGTTTGCAACTGGTGGTAAGCCTACACTGATTGATTTCTGTCTTTGTGCCAAAGCAGTGAAAATGCTTATTGTGCAGTTAGTTTGATTATGTCCAAGATAAGTATGTGCTACCGTCTTCAGCTGCATTTGCTGGCTGCACTCTGAATTTGTATGACTTACACATCTGTTTCGCTATACTTTAACGTGACCGATGAGATCTTTGCAAGAAAAATCTGTGTTTGTCAGCTTGTGTATACACTATAACAGCAAGTAGCTATTGAGTAATTTTTCATAACATTGCCACTGAACATATGGTTCTGAGTTAGTAATTCTGTGCGGAGGTGTGTGCTGTGATGAATTCTTGACTGGGTTGTCATGAAGAACACCTGTTTCCTCACTTCTACAGTTGTGGTCGTGTGGACATTAGAACGGTGCCCTTTGAAGCTATTTCTCATTGCTTCCTGTATAACTGTGTGTATGAGACTCTGTGTTTCCCCTACGTATTTTTATGAGCATTTGTAATTTGTGTTTCATGCATCTATGTGCCTCTGGATCAGTAACAGCCTTTCTGCTGCTTCAGGCATTTTGATCATTTGCAAGTCTGAGAATGCAGCTTTGTTGTTAAAAAAATCCAAAACAAACAAAAAACGGACCAGGTTTCAGTGTTTGAGGTATCCAATTGAAAGGTCTGTACTGATCGGTGCATCTTCAGAATGACGTCACAAGACTTCATATGATCTCTTCACAAGCCCAGTGGAGTTGGCCCAGATGTCAGGAAGCAAATCCAAACTGTTTACGATTGTACAGCTGTGCTGTTGCTCTTTTGAATGGTATTACATCACCATAATTTGACAAAATGGGAAGTGAGCTGCGTCATCACTGAGAGACTTGTGCTTTCTAGAGATTTGCAGTGCTTTAAATCTGGCTAATATGCATTAGTCCTCCTTTAAAGGAGTGTGAGCTTTTCCTTTTCACGTTCAAAGGGAAGCTTCAAATGGACAATTTTAAAAAGGCAGGTCTGTGTTAGACTGTATTCACACAGCAGGTAAAAGTGTGCCCACATTTGATCTGTGACACATGTTATTTGTGGGGCAGTGTGAATAAAGCAACACATTGAATTGGACATTTTCAGTTCTGAGTTGGGCCACTTTCTTGTGTGGCTTGGAATCCAATATGCAGCAGTGTGACAATCTAAACTGCCAGATCAGAATTAATGTGTCATTTATGTCAACTCAACATTCATCATTAATGCATTGAGAAGAAGGGAAAATGCATGACAGTATAATAAAAAGTCAAATGAAGTAAAACAAAATAAAAAATCAAGTCTAAATAAATCAAGAGCACTAACCAAAGAAGTGGCCCTGGATGGATTATGTGCATTTTTAACATGGTACTTAGAAGAAATGACTGTTAATGCTGACTTCATTTTGATTGTTCACCTCTACTTGAGCAGCTAATGTGAAGTATTGCTCTTTTGCTCATATACATTCGTTTAGGACCAGTAACTGTTTAGATTAATTTTGGATATAGATCATGGTAAAAATGTGAACAACCTAAAAAATTGGGTATGAGACTAGACCTTTGAGCTTTGAGGCTTTGAGACTAGGCCTCAGAGTCTACGAGTGAGAGCCAAGAATATGATGTGTTTTGAATGATATAATACAGAAAGACTTCTAGGCTGCATATTGGGTGGCTCCTAGAGTGTCCTATGGTGTTTAACAGAGCTTCTGCAGCATGCTGACTATGGAGTGCTACAAACTACAAAACTACTAGGCAAATAATAGAATTCTCTCTGATGGGTATGACTTCTATACATATAGTCAGTCTTATATAGTACATTACTGTATGCATTCTGTTCCACTGTCTTCATGTGGATACCTGTAGTAAAACTGTACTTGGAGTTGCAGTAACACTGCCTGACTTTTATATTTGCCTGGGACAAGAATGGGTTTCTTGTTCCCGCCTGATAGGCCGACACTCAAACATACAGTCACACACACAGAATGCTGTTTGTTCTGCTGTTCTTCTCTAATGTGCAGTCTGTATAAACACACATGCCTGTCTGGCTAGATCAGTCTAAAGTTCATCTTATTTATTCCTGGATTGAGATTGAGAGTACATGCAGGCCAGAGAGAGAGAGAGAGAGAGAGAGAGAGAGAGAGAGAGAGAGAGAGAGAGAGAGAGAGAGAGAGAGAGAGAGAGAG
>JAVSBV010000103.1:3757095-3767929 GCA_033117975.1 Parotocinclus spilosoma
AATGGACATAACTGCCTAAAAATAGGTGTGCCAAGCTTGTGGCATCATATTCAAAAAGACTTGAGGCTGTAGTTGCTACCAAAGGTATTTGGGAAAAAACACATCTAACAGCTAGTAACAGCTTGTTATAAATAAGTACCATAAATTCATCCACACAGACACATGTAATTTGCAAAAAAGTCTCTAAACACATTTCTATAAATATTTTCTTTTTAAGACCTCAGAAATTAAAGTGAACAGATGTTGGTCAGTTGGTCATTAAATGGCGTATGCATGTATTGTTGGGTTATAATGACTTCCCATGACTTCCGGTATTCCACAAGTGCCCCTTCTTGGGCCTATTCTGTTCATAATCTACCCGCTCACTTTAGGTTATATCTTTCATAAGAATAAGATCCAGTTTCATTGTTATGCAGATGACACCCAGCTCTACCTTTCGAGCAAACCTACCTTCACCCTTCCTCCCTCCACCCTCTGTGATTGCTTACAGCAAGTCAAGTCTCTGTTCTTTTCATTAGTTCTAAATTAGTCCTTGCAAAAGTAAACAGTTTCTGCATTCCTATTAACAACACTTTCGTTTCTCCGTCCCCTCAGGTAGAGTCTGGGTGCCGTCCTCGATAGCAGAAATGTATTATTTTATGTACCGTGACCTTGAGAGTGTTGAATGGCGCCTAGTAGTAGTAATAGTATTACAATTTTTTTAATTCATTTAATTATATTTTGTTCAGTTCTAACACTACTCTGGCCCTCTGCTGTGAAATGCTGTCTTTCCCATTTTCACTACAGAACTACGTCATTGTTGTGATTGAAACTGAGCACTAGGATTGTGATTTACTACCAAAACCTGTTTACCCTGAGCATGTACAGTCCTGTGATCAATAATCAGGCACTCACCAGGCCAACTGTGTGTCCATCACCTCACAGACACACTGTATAAGTATCCAAATAGACTGAAAGCGTATCTGCACTAGTTGTGTTCAACTGTCAGAGCTCATTTGCGTGCTAGAACATAGGATGTGTGCTTGAACGGTACATTGCATAGATGGATTACTGTTGTTATTGCTAAGAGTTTTCTCAATGTACCCTGCCACAACTTATAGAATTAGTCTGGGAAGAGGGTTATGTGGAGTCTCTGTTTTGGCTCATCCCAGAATTTCATTCAAATGGTAACAAATGTTGTTGGTTCATCTTTACAACCAAGAGCCTTTTTATATGCTCTGTGTTATTGTTTTGTAATTCTATTATTTTTGGAAACCCAGATTGTCAGAAACGGAAGCCACACCATTCATACATAAGCATAAATCCTGCCTAATGTTATGTAGACCTCCATCATGCCACCAAAACATTTATTTTTAAGGGCATGTGCTCCACCAGCCCACTGATGACGTTCTGTGGTGTTTTGCCACAGATGCTAGATCAAACTGAGGTATGTGCAATTTGGAGCACAAGTCAACAGCTTGAAGTCTTTGTCATGTTCTTCAGTGTATTTCTGGACAGTCTTTTCATTGAGGCGGGGTGCATTGTCCTGCTGTAAGAGGCACACTTGTGTCAAAGTAACATCCGCATAAATACCAGGACATAACATTGTGCAGAACTGTACATTGAACTTATTATACATGGCCATTTATTTATTGAGGAAAGTGATCCTCCACAAAAAATATGGCTTGTCCATGTGATGGGCAGGAATGTTCTTTGTGCAGAGCAGCAGCTTCCTCCTTGTAGCTATGCCATGCAAACCATCGTTGCTTAGTGTTCTCCTGGTTGTTGGCTTGTGCACATTTAACATTGTTGAACTGGAACTGATGTTTTCAGTTCACCTGACTCTAATTTCACCTGCAGACTAACTGCATATGTTTGACACTCACAGATATGTAATATTGGATCATTGTTCTCAAATAACTAATTACCATGTATTGTATCTCAAAATATAGCATTATACATGTACACTGTTTAAGCACCATATAGTTAATACCGGTATTAACAGTTACATATAATACTGAAAATTCATAACAAACACAATTTACTACTGTAACACAGTACAGTATGACAGAATGTACAGTAGTAGGCATGTCATGTTTCTTTGACTATTGTACCTACTATTATTCTAGTACTGTTACACTAATACTGCAGAACTATTTCAGGTTTTCATGCTGTCACACCTCTGCCTGGTATTCATTCAGACTCTCTCCAGAGAGACCTGCTTCGGTTGTTTCTGTGGGCTTAGATGCCTCATGTGTTGAAGTGTGAACACACAAGGTCTGTAGCATGCCACTTTATATGGCAAGGGCCAAATGCTGAACTTTGCATGTGGCTGAGGTGTGAATCTTATGGCCATATGACTGAGCATCCTGGTCCATCGTTAACAGCAGAAAACCTTTAGAACAGGATTAAACCAATGTGGGAGTGATGTCAAAGTCAGCCACATACACTGGGATATTCCACATATTCATTTTGAAATAGCCCCTAATTTTTGTGTGCAGTATAGGTATATTAGGGGGTATTTCAAAAGGAATATGAAAAGAATCTGATCCTGCCCTGTCATTGCTGTTAGTGTGTTTTAACAGTCTCCTGTGACCACACAGGTTACTGAACAGTCAGTGTGTGGCACTCTCGTCCAGTTTCACATGCTTCTGTTCACCCCTATTAATATGTCACCTGCTACTCAATCATAAGAACTGAATTTGCATTTCTTTGTGTAATAAAACAACTTTTTCGAGTTTTCGTTTGCTTTACTGGTGATCTTGTGTAATAAAATGAAATCAAAAGCGCTTTTTTTGATTGCTTCATATTTTATTTTGTGAGCAGTGTATGCATGTATATGTATACACACACACACACACACACACACACACACAACAGAACACATATTGAACCCTGTAGACTAACCAAGAGAACTGAGAGAGAAATGTGTATGTGGGAGTGTAGGCCGGTTAGTGTAGTCTGGCTGATAGAACAGTCATTGATGGCAGAGATAGTGCAGACGCCAGCTTAAATGTAGCCTGGTGGCAAGTTAGAAGTTGCTCTGTAGTGATTTTTGTCTAAAAAAATCAGGGCCGTACCATGTTAGTGGTAGAGCAGGAGGGTTAAATGAAGGCAAATACTGAAGGAAAGGGGAAGCTTTTTCTACTCAAGTCTGCTCCCTCATCCACATAAAAAAGTATTTGCAATTCTGTGAGAAGTTGTGTTAAAATATGAATTCTGAACTGCAGAACTGCACTTTTTCTCTCCCTCCCTCTGCTACTTATTCTCTCTTACTGTCTCCTTGGCTTTTATGTACACAAACACACTATGGATCTGTCTTCCCCTCTCCCTGTCAGCACAGTGGTACAGTCTAATAGCACAAGAAGAATCTAATCCCTGGCACAGGATAAGAGACTCAGAGAAGTCCCCCAAGCTCTCTCTCTCTCTCTCTCATTCTCTCTCACTCACTCACTCTTTTGCTCTCTCTCTCTCTCTCTCTCTCTCTCTCTCTCTCTCCCATGCGTCTCAGGATTAGTATCAGGACTGTGTCCGGATAAGACTAAGCCACCTAAAAATGTGTGTAAATGTACCCAAAATGCTTTTATATCAGATTTGAGCTTCAGGGGGTGGTTTGAGACACATTATAGCGTGTGTAAAAAATGTGAATTTGACTTCAAAACCCATCCAGTGCTTTATCATGTAGCATCCATGACATTCATCCGCACATAGCCAACCAAATATTCAGGGAGGGAATGCAATACTGCTCAACACAAGAAACCTTTTGTAATGTTTATCAGTAGTTTGGAAAGATTAATAAATAAACCTAAATACACTGCTCTCCCACTGATCTGCACCCACTTGCGAACAAATTCATTGTAAATCATTACCTCCACTTAAATCAAGTAAATTAGCGAGGTCATGTAAAATCACAACATTACATTCATCAGCTGTCCTTTGCAAATAAAAAATAACTCAATGGTCCGGTGTTATAAGCTGATTTACATGTTTTTATCATTCAGATATGGCATTTAGGTGTCAATCTGGTTGACAGGAGACACATTTGATCATTATGTGCAAGTTCATGTACATAAAACACAATCCAGATACAGCGTTCCTGAAAATACCAAGTGTACGTATATAGTTAAACAAACCAGCAACTGTGTAATTAGTTAATCTTTTTCTATAATTCCCTGGATTAGTGGGAAGCAAAGAGTGTGTGCAGTATGGGTCTGTAATTTGGTGGGAAGTGATGACAGGCTCTCACATCCCTGTTTCTGTTCTTCTGTCTCTTGTAGTCTTTCTATAAATGGGAATTTACCAGTGATTTACTGGGTAGGGGTTATGTTTGAATGCACCCTAGAGACCAGAGTACCTTGTAGTTGTACAAGTGTACAGGTCAAGACCTTGTACATCTGCTGTGCAATTACTGAGTCTGCTTTTGTGGGAACAAAGGTGATACAATAATGGGTACAATGCACTGTAAATATTGAAAGGGATGTGTTGCAGTGTTTAATATGTTAACCAAATTGGGCTTAATAAGTTGTAGTCTGTACGGCCGTAACATGTATGGGCATGTTAATAGACATAAAAGTGTTAGCAGACCATGAAAGAAAGATTACTATGTGAGACCAAGCTATTTACCTTAATTTCAGATTATTGTACCTGACTTGCTGCAAAGGTGTGTTCAGTACTGTAGGTTTTTTTCTATTAATACTGACATTGCACCAAACATAATAACGTTGAAAGATTTGCCTATGATTAATTATTAGTCATTTTAATTATTCATCAAATACATATCATATGTTATAATGGGGGAAATGCTGAAACCGTATCAGACACAGGACTGCACAGAAAAATGACTAGCATGATGGCATTGAACTTGAATCTCTAAATAAGCTACTTTGTAATTACCCACATCAATGTAAAGCTAATCTTAAATAGGAGAGAACAAAATAGATTACAACAAACAAAATAGATTCTCTGAATGAGTGTGTAAAATAAATAATATTTTAAAAATCACATGCAAATCTGTCTAACAAGCAGAAAAAAGGAGATTATTAGTATTAAATCCACCAAAATCCTTTGAATGGAGGCTTGTTTTGAAGTACATTGAATATAACAGGTCGTTTATACAGTACATGAACGAGTGACGTGTTATGGCTGCAAGAGTGAATGACACAAAGCCAGGCCACTGCCAGTAAAATATACCCAGTAATTACCTGGGTTTTCACTGTCGAAGGGGTTTATCTGTCTCTTGGTCTCACTGACTGGATGTTAGTTCACCCTGAGGCTGTTCCTTTCTCTTTTAGTCACTGCATGGTGCTTTTAAAAGTATTATGGGTTAATAAGAGATGATTGCCATTATAACTCTTGAAACCTTTTTTGTGTACTTAGTTGTTTCAGTCATAAATACATCTAGATTTGGATTAGTGAAGGGAGTTCAGTCCTACCTTTGCATTTTTCTTTTATGCCTTTACATATTTACTAACTATATGAAAAGCCTCCTTTAAACAGACAGAAATAGTTAGAAAAAGTTAAAAGTTAGAAAATCTCTACTAAATTTCATACATATTTGATTACCTCTTTTTTAACACTTCTCTTAGTTTAACTGTGTTATAGTCACCCTAGTAAAGCAGTGCTCACCCTTATATAGCTTAACCATTTAAGTTTAACTTTACAGTCTGCCTTGTTATGTACCGCTATGTACCTGTGTTCTATATAGCAATGCTAATTTTTGTGTAATTCTACACTAATATGGTTTTGCACAGTACTATAATTGATCATGCATGTGTTATTAAATTAATTCTACAGCAGTCTGCACTTCTTTGAAGTTGCACTAGATAAATAAGTCTGCTAAATTACTAATAGATGTAACTAACATATTACTTTGTGCCATTTGAGGCACAAAACATTGTTTTGTTCTATAATGTAGTTCTATAATTATTTTTATGAATGCATTCTGGGTATTTTGAAAAGCGTTACATGTATGGCTCATGCATCCAGTTTGCCAACTGACTTGCTTATAATGCAAAGGTGAACACCTTTAGAGCATGACTCATTGTCCAATTTATGAGATTATTGAGAATTACTCTACCAGAGGAAGTGGCTTGGCCTAGCTTTGATACTCCTTATTCCTTGGTGAGCAAATAAAGGAAGAGGAACCACAGTACAGGTCTGTAGTGGTTTCCATGGAGCATGTTTCTTGCTAGAGAAAAAAATTGCTTCTTGCCCTGAGAAGTACAGGATTGAGAAAAGAATCATGAATGCATTTGTTTACTCAAGTGTTTGCACTGTAGTTCTAAGAGAGCATTGTGTGCGAGTTTAGGCACTCAAAAGAAACACCTTTGTGCATACGTGTTTGTGTGTGTATGTACGTAGGCTAAATTTCCTTCAAGGAAAAGGCTGCTTCCGAGACTAATGTGCATGTGTTTTCATCCATCTTAATTTTCTAGAAATGGACAGTCTTAAGTCAGTTAGTACATAATGCTGCTTTGTTTTGGTCAAACACCCCGATCCACTGTTTGAGTGTAAAGCTCACTAACATCATTAAATCATTGTCATCAGGATATATGCTGGTAGTAAAACCATTTCCGTGAGTAAACTTTGATCTCAGGCTAATTGAGAGTCTCTCTGCTGCCAGTTGACAGTCTATGTCTTTGTGGAAACTTACACAGAGAGGAAACAGGTCTGTTAATATAATGGCGATAATAAAGGCTGCTACTTTCCTAATGGGTAAACTGAGCTGTTGGGAGGTGGCGGGGTTAAACAGATGCAAATTAGTATAATTGCTTCCAGCTTCCTCTCCTGTGCTGTGTGAGCATGGCTGTGTGTCTGTTATACTGTACTTACCAAAGTACTCAATCTGAATGTACTGTGACTGTGACAAATGTTTTTTTTAATGTTTTCATTGCCACTAGCACATCAAGCATTTCTTGAAGTCAGCCAGAATAGGACCACATAATCTTACCCACCATTTTTGTATGGTCCTAATGCAACTTGGAGTGCACTAATGAGTGTGTAAGTGTGGAGAATATACGGGTCAGATTGTGGTTCTATCCTGGACCGTCATCAGGGGAGAGACAGACAGGAGCGCTGTATCCTGCTATTATTTAGTGTAACGTTATAGTGTATGTGAGCCGGTGCCTAGCCAGTGGCAAAGCAGGAACAACCTTAGGCAAGGTGCCTAAGGGTGCACACACTCACACATTAGGGGCAATCCAAAAACATTGTCTGACATTTTCTTCAATACTTCAAGTGAACAGAACAATTATAAACTCACTCATTCTCTCACACAGCATTAGATTTTGCCTCTTGTGTGGTTTGTACACTGCCAAGCTAAACATTAAATCGATTAGTGACCTTTGTTCTTCACACCTCAATCTAAATCACTGACTGTCTTTTTGTCTCTCTGTACTTCTCTTCCCGTACCACATTTCGTTCTATGAGATCAAAAGTCGTATTTCTGGAACTGAGTTGTTCTTTCCTATATCACATCTGTTCTAATTGAATTTTGTGTTAAAGGTATGCTCTTTACAAGCTAATCTTTTTTATCTATATGCTTTACCAAAGCATTTGATTTATCATATTATAAAACAGTAGGAAGCAGGGTGTGTTACAGTATATGTTTTCATATGAACAATCAGGGTTCAACACATTTTAGAAGCATGAGCCTTACCCAGTTAAAGCTCTTATTAAGCTGTTAGCAAGTTAGCAACACTACATGTGTATCTTTTTGTTGCTTTTTTCCTGATGTACTGATCTTTTACTAATCCTTGATGTTCAGACTTGTGGTGTGAACCAAACCGTGACTTTTGTGTACTGTTACACTTCTAGCAAAAATAAATTCCAGATTAGCAAGGCTCTTAGCAACGGTTAAAAGGAGCAGCATAGATTTCTGTTCTAACCAAACAGCAACTACACTTGATACTTGTTTAAGTACGGTTATCTCAGTAGTCTCAGTCATCAAAATTGTATTATGTGTAGCTTCTGCTTGGTGTTATTTACAAAATCATTTGAGAAACTGATAGCACGATTTTATAATAGCATATTTCAAAAAGGTGTCACATAATTGTGCTGCGATAATTTGCTTACCGTCAAGGAGACATAATGCACAGGCAAGATTGGCTGTGTCACCAGGAGGGGAGGCTGCACAAGCCATCAGCCAAGCCATCAGCCAAGCCATATAATGTCTAGATGGGACTTGCGCCTGCGAACAATGAATTTTGGGATAAGGATAAGTAATAAGAGGGGACCAGGATAAGATGGGAAACACTGTTATCCCTTAGACATAGATTTGAAGTAGGTAAACGCTATTTATTCAGAGATTGCAGTATCTGATCATTGCACCTATGCTACAGACAGTGTGTAAAATGTGGTGATTAGATTAGAAAGGCAAGCGGATAACCTTTCAGGGGGAATGTGTGTTGGATGAGATGCAAACTTCTTATAAATCCGTAGTCACGTTCAAAGCCTCTAAAATGATAGCAGGCTGAGGGTTGTAAACTCTGTGAAGGGAGAAGAAAAGATACCTTGCAGGCTATTGCAGGATCTCAGGAATTCACTAATGGTAAGGGACCAGTAAAGAAGGACCATTTGTTAGTGTGTGTGTAACCACACATCTTCTCCCACACACAATAATGTCTGGCCCATTTACCAACATATATATATATATATATATATATTATCCTCCCAGTGCAAAACGTAGATAACCATTGAAACCAGAGGGCATGCTGGTTTACACGAGTTTGCTTATATGCATGTTTCATGTTGATGGTGTGTATCTGCAGTACTACACCTTAAAGGCTTTGGGTAATAGGCAGGCTGCTCATTAGGGCCCAAGAGTGTAACCAGTGAAAGGAATGAGGACACAGAACCCATTGGGGCCCATTAAATCCGCTCTGCCAATAGACTCTTTGAAGCAAAATAATGGCATCACTCTGTGTGTGAGTTAATGGGAGTTGATAGGGCGAAGTCTGGGGGGTCAGGGGGTCGCGAGCTTGGGCTAAGTCGTCAGGGAGCTGAATGCCATTCCCCTGGCCCACAGCAGGAATTTAAGGGGGAGTAAACCTCCATCCCCCATCCCTTCCCCTGCCACCTTCAGCCACTCGCTGGAATGTACAAGGGGGCAAGAAAGAGGGAGAAAGGTGAGCTGTGAGGCGGGAACAGACCAGGAATGAGCTCATTCTCTTCTTCTTCGGCTGAGCAGGACACAAGAGACATAAATGCACACAAGCTTAGTGGAGTATCATGAAACATGGAATTATGCGTGAGTTTGTCTGGTTTCCAGAGACTTGTAACTTACTGGGAAACACAGGGTTTTGGCATTGAATATAGTCCAGACTCCTCAGACATAAAAGGTGATTTATAGTGACTTTCAGCTCTGCACCTTTCTCTTACATGGTCTGCCTTATGTAGCCCTTTGTGCCTTCCATTAATGGTATTTTATTATTAGTCATTTCTTAATACTACAGAGAATTGCAAGTAACAATAATATTTATTATAATTCTGGGGGATTTTCATTTGAGTCTTATTTTTATAATTTTATTGAGTCTTATGTTTCTCATTTTTCTTATTTTTTGTAATATAAGCCTTAGGTTTAAGAAAAGAAACAACGTGACATTTTTATGTGAAACAACAAAAGTAACATTTTTATGGATAGTTTTCAGAATTTGCTGTTAAAGTAGTAGTAATCAAATCTGAAACTCTGTGCCCTCTAGAGGCAGTGCAAAAAAGTACAGAAGTATAGTACATTTATCTGTCGATAAATGAAGAAGAAGGTCCAGGGTTCAAATCCCGCCTCTGCCAAGCTGCCACAGTTGGGTTCTTGAGCAAGGCCCTTAGCCCACAATTGCTTGAATTGTAAGACTGTATCAGTTGTATAAGTCGCTCTGGATAAGGGCGTCTGCTAAATGCTGGAAATGTAAATGTAATCTTCTCATTCTCCATTTACATTCCAGGGACCTTTATTGCTCTTCTTTCCAAACTAAAGGAAAGAAACCCAGCTCCCTTTTTATATAAGTATGGAATGTTATTTGTAATAATGGTTAATTTTTTTCTTTCGCAGATGCCAGCTTGTCACTGGATACTCCTAAGCAGAGTCATTGGTGCAGCGTGGCATACTGGGAGCACCGGACACGAGTGGGTCGCCTCTACCCGGTGTATGAGCCTTCGGTGAGCATCTTCTATGACCTACCTCAGGGCACGGGCCTCTGCCTGGGCCAGTTGGGGGGTGAGCGCCGTGGTGGCACCACCCAACGCACACGCAGCAAGATCGGCTATGGCCTGCTGCTCAGCAAGGAACCTGATGGCGTTTGGGCCTACAACCGCAGCCAGCACCCTATTTTTGTGAACTCGCCTACGCTGGAGGCACCTGGTGGCCGTAGTCTGCTTGTACGCAAGGTCATGCCTGGCTACTCCATCAAAGTTTTTGACTATGAGCTTTCGGCTTGGTTGCTGCTGCGCCATGAGGCTGAGCCTACACTACCGGATGGACCATATGACCCCAACAGTGTGCGCATCAGCTTCGCCAAAGGCTGGGGACCTTGCTACTCACGCCAGTTTATCACCTCCTGTCCGTGCTGGCTGGAAATCCTCCTAAATAACCACAGATAACACATATAGGTGATCTCAGACACACGGTTACAAACACGGACCCAAGAGACTGGACAAAGCCCGCAACCAATCCCAAATATCGTCTACTTAGATTTAATATAAAGTTTTATATATTATATGAAATATATATTATACGTGTAAATACTGGAGTCATTTTTACAATGTAATTATTTATGTATGGTGCAATGTGTACATGGACAAGTGGAAAAAATGGAAATGCACTTTGACTTTTTATAATATATATATATATATTGTATATATA
>JAVSBV010000103.1:3782327-3797172 GCA_033117975.1 Parotocinclus spilosoma
TAATATATTATATAGTGGTGAAAATAAGTATTTGATGCACTACTGTTTTTGCCAGTTTCCTGATCTGTGTTCAGTCTATATTCATTACATTACACTACAAAGACAACATATTTAATGTTCAAACAGACAAACTTCATTGTTTTTTGCAAATATTCACTCATTTGGAACTTGATGCCTGCAACACATTAAAAAACAGTTGGGACAAGGCAACAAAATACTTGTAAAGTTGAGTAATGCTCAAAAAGCACCTATTTAGAACATTCCACATAACTAAAGAGCTATTTAAAGGACTCTGGGCGCGAAATTGTAGACCTGCACGAGGCTAAGATGGGCTACATGAAAATAGGCAACAGCTTGGTGAGAAGGTAACAACTGTGCGCAGTTATTAGAAAATAGAAGAAACATAAAATGATTGTCAATCTACCTCTGTCTGGGGCTCCATGCTAAATCTTACCTCATGTGGTAAGGATGAGAAATCAGCCCAGGACTACACATGAGGACCTGATCAATGACCTGAAAAGGCCCGTTTAAAGTTTGCCAATGACCATCTGGATGATCCAGAGGAGGCATGGGAGAAGGTCATGTGGTCAAATAAGACCAAAATAAAACTTTTCGGTATGAACTCCACTCGCCGTGCTTGAAGGAATAAACACAATGAGTACAACCCCAAGAACACCAGTCAATCCAAAACATGGAACACGGTGGAAACATCATACTTTGGGGGTGCTTTACTGCAAAGGGTATGACTGTACTGTATTGAAGGTGAGAGGGGGGGTCATGTATCGCGAGACTTTGATCAACAACCTCCTTCTATCATTAAGAGCATTGAAGATGGGTTGTTGTTGGGTCTTCCAGCATGACCATGACCGGAAACCCACAGCCAGGGCAACTAAGGAGTGGCTCTATAAGAAGCATTTTAAGGTCCTTAAGTGGCTTAGCCAGTCTTCAGACCTGAACCCAATAGAAAATCTTTGGAGGAAGCTGAAACTCAATGTTGCCAAACGACATCCCTGAAACCTGAACAATCTGGAAAAGATCTGTATTGAGGAGTGGAGCCAAAATCATGGTCAATAATTACAGGAACTGTCTGACCTCTGTAACTGCAAACAAATGTTTATGTACCAAATATTAAGTCTGTCTTTTTGTTGGATCAAATACTTATTTTATGCAATGAAATGCAAATTAATTATTTAAAAATGATTATATATATTATATTTTAGATTCTGTCTCTCACATTTACCTAGAGTACCTGTGATAACAATTACAGATGTCTCCATTCTTTGTAGGTAGGAAAACTTAAATCGGCAAGTATGAGACTGAAATGCGGGGGGATAGTGTATGGAAGCATCTTACTGACAAAAGTTTTCTTTAAAAAATTACAGGGTTAAATGAAAAATTTGAATTCACGCTTGCTGAACTATTACCATGTCTTACATTTATATGCTTGCAATATTTATATTCATTCATTTATTTTCTGTTTACACAGTTGCCATTATTCACATGCTATTATTTCATCTAGCACTTTTATATTAAACATTCCAGCTTTAGGAAATTCAAACTTTAACATTTGTACATAACGAACATAAATTTGACACATGTAATTCGTCCTGTTATCTCAGAACATCTACAGAACAGACACGATGATCACACATCATCTCTTTCTGTTGTACCACCTTCACGGGCCTAACGACGCTACTTCGCTCCAGCAGAAAATTAACCAAATGTTAAGTTGGCATCTGAGTTCACTCATAAGTGTTATACCTATAAAGGTAGTTCATGCAAGTAATCTATACCTTTTAATAACACAAAATGTCCACCATAGATCTGGTTCTAACTGGATGGGATATTTGGCTGACAACCTAGAATACAAGCAAGTTAGAATGAATGATATATTATGAGTTTCAGCACAGAAACTCTGATGCAGGCGTCCTTTAGGTCCCGGATATTCGAATTTCAGAGTTCAGATTTTAAAAGTTAAGTTTCCTAAAGCTGAAATGTTTAACTTGAATTTCTACAATGAAATAAAAACACTGGACTTATGGCAACTGAATTATAAGTATGAAAATAAATGAATTACTATCAATATTGCACAAGTGTAAGACATGGTAACTCAGTAAGCTTAATTTCACATTTTTATTCAACCCTGTAATTTTATTTACATTTTAAACGTTTTGTCAGTAAAATAATCGCATAACAGTGGATAATAGAAATAAAACAAAAGATAATAGCACGTAGGGTATGGGTTATAATGAGAAAATGGAGAGAGTGCGACTGGAGCCATGGGAAGATGGACTCAAAAATAAGGAAGTCGCTAAAAAACTTGGTGTACCAAAAACGAAGAGCCAGTGATACAGAAATCTAACCCTAAGAACAATTAATTAACCTCAGACCTTTCGGTCTTTCTCTAAATACCTCACGGAAATACGCTACTAATTGCCATACCTAGTGCTTAGGAGCTTCAAAGAACCAAAGGCGAGCACATGACCGCCAACGCAATCGGCACAGGCGTGTCAGTCAAGGCTTCCATCATAATGCTGGCACGTTTTGCACACCCTCTAGCGTCGGGCCACAGTACTGCATGCATCGTAATATGAAGTGCACTAGATATTTGACTTTCCTCACATTTTATCTAAATACTTTAGTCCTTAGAATTGATCATGAGTTCAAATTGAAATAATGTTTTATTTTAATAAACCAGAGATCCTTGGTGTATTCCCGGCTTTGTTGCATGTCCTGCCCAAGTCCACATGCCAAAGATATGATTTAAGCTAATTGGATGTGTTAAATTGGCACAGTGTGAGTGAATGAGTAGTATAGATGTTTTTTTTGTTGCCGTCGCAGATGGAAATTGATGTCGAAACAACATTAAATGAAACAAACAAGCACATTTTAGATGTTTTAAATGTATTTTTGTGGTATTGGAATGTGTTATTTCTTTGTTCTTATTAATTGTTTTGCTGTAAATTGCATGGAAATTTACAAAAATGACATTTGCTTACCACATTAATGCATCAGAGTGCTTTATTACAAATAGCCAAGTAAATGTATTTTGCAGTAGGAGTGTTGTAGCATTGTTTCTTTTAAATCATGTGTCTTGTAAGTAGAAATTATTTATTGATAGAACAGGAAAAAAGCATAAGGTTCATACACAACTCAATCCATTTGTTGTCATTTTGTCAGTGGTCTGTCAGTAGTTTACGTGGCTAAATATTAAAATGGATAAACAATTTTTAAAGGAATGGGCAAAAACATCTAGACAAGATTAGTTCATATGTTGATAACTTTCTGCAATATGAATGTGCCCTATGATTACACTGTTGCAGATCCCATTTGCAAGATCTGAAGGACGTTACCCACTACATCCACTACGAGACATACCGTGTGCGGAGGCTCAACGAGAGCAACATGAGTGGATTACAACTTTCTGTTCTGACTCTGGAGAATGTAACAGAGGAGAAGAATGATCCAGAGAGTCAGCTCTGAGTACACCTATCCGCACTGGAAAATTGATTGCTCATGTGATGACATGAAATCGTGTCTGAATCAAATTTCAGAATCCAATCAGAATTTTCTGAATGTGGAGAATTGTAGAGACATTTCTGCATATACACTTCATATTTGAATCTATATTTAAAAGCAAATACACTGCTCACAAAAATTAGGGGATATTTTCATATTTTTGTGAGCAGTATATAGGCGGAATAGGGGGTTGGGGAGAGAAAAGAGTGTGAGACAGAAAACAGTTGTGACGAGGATTATGTTGATGATGGTGATGTGTGAAGACGTTTTGTTGTGATATGAAAAGAAAATTGTCAGCTGCTTTTTGCATCCCTCTTCATTTCTGTTTCCACTTTTTTTGCTAGTTGAGTGCCAGGTGATGTTGGCACAACTTGGAATGGAAGAAAATAGTCTTAAGCAGTGCTATCCAATCTTCACACTGGCTGAAGCAACATTTTTGTTTTATGTTATTCCTCTTTGAGGCCTTTTTAAAAAAGTGAAAATAGATAACTATTTTTGTTACTGTACTTGAGTTGCAACAGTGTAATTTTTTTAACAGAGCTGTTTTACCCTTTAGAGTAAGAAATCTTGGATTGCAATCTGAGAGCAATATTACCTAAAGTATTTTTATATTAATGTGTCAAATAGGTCTGACACAGAAAGGGAGAGCACATAAAGGAGCCAAATTCAGTTTCTATATAGCACCTAATCTGTTATAAATTTTTTCTTTTGTTTTGACTCTGCCAGACTTGCAGCAGCAAAGCAAAAACATACAAATAACTGCATTTTCTGTTTGCATTTCATAAATGGTACACATTTTTGTTATACCTACTGGAATACTTACAACCCTCTCCACAGAAGTAGGCTGTACATACCCTTGATGTTTTCTGTGACCTTTTTTAAAAAAGTAATGCATCATGTACTAACAGAGAGATAATGTGCTTTTCACAAATATTAATATCCATGTAAACACCATTGATTTATAATTAAAGAATTGTCACTGTTCAGGCTCCTGTGTGATTGCACAATATACCTTATTAGCCTATTTAACATTAGTTTATTGTCATACTTCTTTATGACAATGCTTTAAATCCAAATGATTTCAAAATTATTAATAAAATGTATCATCCATACCTAATTTACAAATAATAAGTACTTTTATATAGCACTATACTACAAGGTGAGTCAAAAGCCACAAGACATGTCATGTGCTACGTCCTGAACTTTTCGCAAAAGGTTGCCAGAACCATTGTTGATGTCTCTTCTTCGATAGTGGTCTTCGGATGACCACTGTATAGCTTGTCGTCCACAGTCCTAGTTTCTCTGGCTATGAGGGATGCAACAGTGCTGTGTTAAATTGATGGTCTGTAGCGGTCTTATTGTACAGCAGCTGTGTTCCCCGGACATCAGAATTGTCAATATCATGTTCAGTTAGCTGTGATGAACAACACAAGTTTTAAATTTTGGTGTTTATAACTTTTGAACCACAAGGCTATATTGCAAATTGCAGCAATTGATTTTTGAGACAATTCTGGTCTTTTTTGATAAATTACAAGATAGCCTGCAAGATAGGCCCCCTTACCCATTTCTTACTATTCAGATATGCCATTTTCCTTTTTGTTTCTGAAATAAAATGATGTCCTGTGTCTTTTGACTTAACCTGTATATATACTATACCCTTAATTTAGCAGTAATACAGTTTCTTACAGAGATACACGTTGAATAATAAAATAATACGAAACGTATTTCATAAATACAAACTTCTTAAAAAGTGTTTCCATGATTTCTTTTGTTTCTTTTGAATCAATCTTGCATGGTCTTTAATGGAATACTTACATTTATGCGATATTTCTGCGATATAATCTAATAATTCATAAATAATCCGTAAAAACCGGGGGAAAATCACAAAAGCACAGTGTCACACCCAGAGTCAAAAAGGGCAGGCAAGAGTCAAAAATATATGGTCAGATATCTCACAGAAATGCTTGGCTTTGCACAAAATAACTGGCAATGTGTTAATATGTACTACTGTGCTGGCAAGGACCTCTGGTGGACAGGTTGGGTGTTGCGTATGACAGAATCCCCCCTCCCAGGGGCTTCTCCAAAGGAGCCCTACGGCATGCATAGCTTCCAGGTCTGGGATTCTGCGATCAAGAAGGGGTCAAGGATGTCATCCCCCGGTACCTAGCTGTGTTCCCTCGAGCCATACCCTTCCCAGTCCACTAGATAAAACAAAAGGCCAACTTATCTTGAGTCCAGCAGTGATTTGGCTCATACGCTGGGTCACTATCTACTGTGTAGGTTTTGCTAGAGGCCAGGGAATCTGGTCTGGGGGAGAGACAGGTTTAAGCATTGAGACATGAAAAGTGGGGCAAACACAATAGGAGGGGGTTAGCTGTGTGTGTAGGCAATCGGGTTGACTCGTTTCACTACTTTGAAAGGGCGTATGTATCATGGCCTGAGCTTCTTACTTGGCAGAGACCTCGTTTGGATAGCCATTCCTTCTGCCCTGGTAGGTGAGCTGTACCCGACGGCAACAATCCACCTGAATTTTATGTCTAATGACAGCACTCTGAGGTCGCACATGAGCTACGCTGCACCAGTCATCCACTGCTGGCACATCTGAGGGTTTTTCTGACAAGGGAAACAAGGTTGAGGTTCAGAGTCTAGGACACACTGAAAAGTATGACTATTGCGAGTATGTTGAGGGCATGTCGCTGCATTAAGAACGTAAAAGCCTATACAAGAGGGAGAAAGAATGGTATGGTTAGGCTTTTTACTGTGTTCTTTCTCAAATCTGGTACACATATTCCAGGTTATTATGGTCCATTAGGATAACAGATGGATATCGAGCACCCTCCAGCCAATGTCTCTGCCTATCATGGTAAAAGTGTTCTGCAAGGGACTTTACATAAACAAAAATAATGTCAATGTAACAGATCGCCACTTTATTGAGCAGATCTCTAAATATGTCATTAACAAAAGCTTGGAAGACAGAGGGCACATTGACCAATCCATAACTCATTACCAGGTATTCGAAATGGCTGGATGATGTCACAGAGGCGGGTTTCCATTTATCCCATTCTGGAATCCTGATCAGGTTATAGGCGCTGCATAGGTCCAGTCTGGTGTAGATTCAGGCCTGCCGAAGAACCCCCGTCCTTCTTTTCAACAAAAAAGAATCCAGTGGCCACCCGGTAAATAGAAGGGTGAATATAGCTCAGTGCTAATGACTCCTGAATGTACTGCTCCATTGCCTGAGATTCTGGCAAGGGGGGGGGGTAAATTCTGTTCTTGGGAGGTTTGGAGCCAGGGAGGAGATTGATGCCTCAATCCCAAGGATGGTAGGGAGGAACACTAGCAGCCTTGCTTATTATTTCTTAACACATCAGACCAGTTCTTATACTTATTGTGTACAGATACCGGGGTGTTAGTGCTAAAACACTCAATGTTAGTGGTTAAGAATGACAGGGCCAAGCATTTTGAAAAACATTAAGTTCCCTAGAGAGCTCTGGTGGATCATCAAAACACTGGATCGTGTATGGCTAACCAAGGATACCTTAATATAATGGAATTATTAGGGGACATGATAACATAAAGGCCTATGGTTTCAGAGTGGAAGAGGCCTGTAGTGAGTTTCCGCAAATCTTTCCTTTAAAGCCTTTAAGGGATTAGAGGAATACTGAGGTCATGAGCCACTAGGGCTGGGAGGGACAAGGGACAGGAATCCCAAAGTAAAGTGACAGGGAAACAGTTTTCGCTAACAAGAACGAACAGGACATACATATAACCGCAATTAGCTGGTGAACACAAACAAGATCACCGGACTTAATAATAATTAAATAAGGTATATATATATATGACCCAATCTGACCCAATCTCATAGATGGATCCTCTTTAGGAGATGGCCCTTGCACTTGCTTGGCTTTCTTGGGCGCCTTGAAGTCTTCTTTATTGCAACTGAACCACTCTCCTTGAAGTTCCTAAATTCGATAAATGGTTGATTGGGGTTCTATCTTACAAGCAGCAATGTTCTCACTTGTGAAACCCCTTTGATGCAATGCAATGATGACTGCATGTGTTTCCTGGGAGGTAACCATGGTTAACAGAAGAAAAATAGCACCAGTACCCTTTCAAAGCAACCAGTCTGCTCTTAATCGGCATTAACTGTAATCAGCATTACAGAATGATATTAGCTTTCTTATCCTCATTAACTTTTTCTCCTGAGCTAACAAGATCATCACTGAAATGATGTTAGCAGGCCATTTTGTAGGGTTAAAATGCAGAGGCTGGAATGCAGTATATTTGTTAAATTAGACCATTTTCAGGAAACAATTAATATTAATTGCAATTTATCTACAGTACAAGCACTATCTACAATAAATTACTGTAGTAACATCTTTTAACTTTGTAAAAGTTTTAATATTTGAAAATAAAGAATAATAAAGAGTCCTATCAGTGTTGTAAATATGCTTACAATAACTGCTAATATCTTCTAGTGCAAAAGGCTTCTCATTAATGTACACTCAGCATCCCATCTTGACAGAAAAAAACAGGCATGTAGAAATTTTTGTACATTTATTAAAAAAGAAAAACATCACATGGTCATAAGTATTCATACCCTTTGCTGTGACACTTATATTTAACTCACAAACTGTCCATTTCTTCCTTATCCTTCTTGGGATGGTTCTACTCCTTCATTGGAGTCCAGCTGTGTTTAACTGACCGGATTGGACTTGATTAGGAAAGGCACACACCTGTCTATATAAGACTTCCCAGCTTACAGTACATGTCAATGCAAATGAGAATCATGAGTTCGAAGGAACTGCCCAAGTAGCTCAGAGACAGAATTGTGGCAAGGGACAGATCTGGTCAAGGTTATAAAACATTTCTGCAGCACTCAAGGTTCCTAAGAGCACAGTGGCCTTCATAATCCTTAAATGGAAGAAGTTTGGGACAACCAGAACTCTTCCTAGACCTGGATGTTCAGCCAAACTGAGTAATCATGGGAGAAGAGCCTTGGTGAGAGAAGTAAAGAACAACCCAAAGATCACTGTGGCTGAGCTCCAGAGATGCAGTAGGAAGATTGGAGAAAGTTCCATAAAGTCATCTATCACTGCAGCCCTCCACTAGTCAGGGTTTTATGGCAGAGAGGCTCGACAGAAGCCTCTCCTCACTGCAAGACATATGAAAGCCTGCATAAAGTTTTCCAAAAAATACAAGAAGGACGTCCAGACTATGAGAAATGAGATTTTCTGGTTTTTGAACTATTTGGTGTTAACTGTAAGCGGTATGTGTGGAGAAAACCAGGCACTGCTCATCACCTGCCCTATACCTTCCCAACAGTGAAACATGGTGGTGGCAGCATCATGTTATGAGGTGTTCTTCAGCTGCAGGGACAGGACAACTGGTTGCAATTGAAGGAAAGATGAATGCGGCCAAGTACAGACATATACTGGAAGAAAACTTCTTTCAGAGAGCTCAGGACCACAGACTGGGCCGAAAGTTCACCTTCCAACAAGACAATGACCCTAAGCACACAGCTAAAATAAAAAAGAAGTGGCTTCGGAACAACTCTGTGACCATTAATGACTGGCCCAGCCAGAGCCCTGACCTAAACCCAATTAAACATCTCTGGAGAAACATGACGTTCTGATGATCTACCAACGTTCACCATCCAACCTGATGGAACTGGAAAGGATCTGCAAGGAAGAATGGCAGAGAATCCCCAAATCAATATGTGAAAAGCTTGTTGCATCATTCCCATAAAGACTCGCGGCTGTACAGCTCAAAAGGTGCTTCTACTAAATACTGAGCAAAGGGTCTGAATACTTATGACCATGTGATATTTCAATTAAAAAATGTCTGTTGTTTTCTGTCAAGAATGGATGATGAGTGTACATTAATGAGAAATAAAATGATAGTTGAAGTGAAACATTTAAAGGGGTCTGAATACTTTCCATACCCACTGTAAATATAATAGTGTATGTAAATAAACTTGGGTGATGAATCAGTAATATTAATAGCAACAGCTGAGCTACTTACCACTTGGATAAGAGATATCAAATGTAAAATGGAGGAAAAATCAATGAGACAAACCCAAGTTTCCTGTTATACAACTTTTACTGGAACCAAACCATTTTGAAAAACAACGCATGTCTGACAAGGCACTGCAGCCATGAGAAACATTTTCTTTACTACAGCATTATATACAAAAAGCATAAAGAAAAGTTTTCATGTTAATGACTGAGAAATAGATACTGAATTGATGAGAAATGTTTGAGAGCTGGTCCGTGTGAGGCAGACGTTGTTTATTAGCCACAGTCACGCAATCAGGCGTTTACTCCATGAACAAGAAAAGCTTTCATTAAAGACCCTGTGCAAATGCTAGAGCATTAGTAATTGATTTAGTAGCACATGTACACGTTACATATAGATTTGACATGGTGGCACTAGTAAATCTCATATTCTCAAAATGGTGATGAGCCAGTGCAAATGGTAGATATCCATCAAATATGAAATGCTAGAGGACTGATCTTATCCCAGCTTTCCATCACTATAAGAACAGGAAAGTACAATTTCTGGGTCCTCTATAGTGTGTAAAATGTACAAATGTCAATCAGAAAATCCTACATTTCTTGGTTATACAAGGAAAGTTTTGTGTCCCAAATGCTAGAATTCATTTCTAGGTAGCTTTCTTACTAGAATATCCAGGATTTTGTGAAAACATTCAAGTAGAAGAATTCATAAGCCAATTAATAAAGATCAATAAAGATTATAAAGATAAAAACATCAATAGACAGCACAAAAAAGTGTGATGACTTGAAGTGGAAAAGGTTCAATAGGTTCACTCCTAACTCAGGTACCTCAGAGGTAAAACTTCAGAGATAAAAAACTTCATTGAAAAAAAATAATAACTGAAAGTTTATTACTACAACTATAGTCAAGCCCATGTTTCTTTTTGACATAATTATATAAAACTAATATAATCATTTTAATTATTTTTGTTTCATTACACGAGTAAGCCAATTAAAATAAATGATACATTGTGTTAATAAGTAGAAGTCGAATTAGGAGTATTGTGCATGGAATTTATTTGGAGTGACAAATAATTGAATTTCTTTCATCTCATCCATAATCATAATGTACATCCTCTGGTAAAATTATTTACCAAACACATACAGTTGTATTTCATTAATGTAAAGTAAATATAGAACTGAGTGTATTTTGCCCTCTGTCGTCACATTTATGACAGATACAGTAAAGCATAAAGTTACCTGGTAAGGTCCCCAGGGCCCCTGACATATGTTTTTTAGCCTAGCACTAGCTGAGTGTTGGTTTAGGTAGTTTCCTAACTTGTATAAACTGCTAACTGGTGATAAAGCTGTTTTACTATTAGACGTTTCAGCATTTTAATAGTAATTCTATGGACACCAGACTTGCTTACACAGATCAGACCAGGGTTTACTGTGCCTTAGCGAGGTGAGAGTGACCCTCAAACCTAGTACCCTGAAAAATATGGTAACCAAATAACCTACAACAGCTTTTAATGGTTTATGAATGTTTTCTTTTGCATATTTTATGTTTTTGGGTACATTTTGACAACTCACTATTTGACGTACAGTATATTCCATTGGTTTCTAGTAAGAACTCTTTTATAAATGTTTAGCATTTGGGATACACTTTACATAAAGACAGATACAGAAGTATCAGTGTGTTTTCTTATTAAAATCCAAGTAGGCAGCAGGTATTCACACATATTTGAAAGACACACTACATACCTGAAACTGTGCTCCATACATTATGTAGCCCACAATAGCGTATTTTTGATATTGTGGCTAGTAGAACTATCTGGCTTCAACTTATGCAATTCATCGCTACAAGACAATAACTGTTTTTTTTGCATATAAAGCCCACCGAATACTTATTTTGTATTTTCATCATTAGTGTGTCGCATTAGCGTGTG
The DNA here is from genome assembly GCA_033117975.1 of Parotocinclus spilosoma. NCBI lineage: Eukaryota > Metazoa > Chordata > Actinopteri > Siluriformes > Loricariidae > Parotocinclus > Parotocinclus spilosoma. The sequence goes on from JAVSBV010000103.1 coordinate 3,793,792, forward strand.
TCCAAACTGGCCAAACTGGCATGAACTTCTGAATTTCAAACACCTCATGTTCTTTACAGAATAAGGTTGATAGAGTTAATACCAGTAATATTAATGTTACTGCTAAATTATTCCAAACATTCCACACTTTCATTCCGGGAAAAAGGCTTGGTTCACAGTGAAAACTACATGACATTTTACAAGGTTAATAAATCATCTCTGTAGGTTTCATATATTTTTCTTCAGTGGTGATATTAATAAGTATAACGAAGTTTCTCATTAAATGTTTGTCTTGGACTGAACGATGGGATGAGGTGATGGATTAACAATCTCGAATTGTCAAGACAATGAGAGCAAGTGAGTGTATAAATACTGCAGAAAGGTTTCTTCTGGTTAAACGAGAACCCTTCCAGCCTTTTACAGTTCATGTCAACTTAGAATTGAACTGGGACAGCATAATCTAACTCTTGATTTACTAATTGTGTAGTTTAAAGTATCATAGAGTTTTTAGAGTTTTGGGGAATTTTTCTTGGCCTACCAGAAATTGACACAGCCACAGCCACCACTGTGCTAAAGCTCGCAGCCTCAGCAAAAATATTTAATAAAAAGCAGACTCTGCCATCTGGAAGCAGCTTAACATGTTCCCTGATCTTTCCTTTTTGATCAGATTCAAAGTACCATGCAAACACAAGCTCAAAGATAATCCTCATAAATAAATAAATAAATAAATAAATAAATAAATAAATAAATAGTTTCAATAAATTAAGTCCACTACTGCAGTAAAGTACATAAATAAAAACAAAGCTCAAATTTTAACTCAGATTTTTACAATATTAAATCACACTGTGAATATCAGTGCTCCAAATGTTTTTGGCCTCAATAATACATTTGACCACTGACCACAAAAGACAGAATGCAGTTTCTGGTTTTCAGTGAACATGGCATGTCTGATCTGTTTGGAATGACCCCTCATACTTCTGGAGATTACATTAAGCTTAAAAAACAGTATAGTCTCTCTGGATCAAATGCATAACATTTTCGAGGTCTACATAGCCTTGTCAATCTGTTTAAAGAATGGTAGTTAATAGTACAACAATAATGAAAAAATAAAACTTATATTATTTTGTACCATTAACAATTTATCTAATTAGGCTTGATAAATAAAATTTATTGTGTGCTTTTTAACTACTGATACTGTCACTGGGAATAAAGTTTTCAAAAGTGCTCAGTACCTATGGTAACTGTGAACACCACATTCCACTCAGAGATGTAGCACAGAAGGTAATCTTATGAATTTTCAGACAGAACTAAATAGAAGAGTGCATTAATGAGCCAGCAATAGAGGCTTTTACTCATTTACAGATTTCATAATCAGTGTGTGTACAGTATCTGCACCTCATGTTGGCCTGAGGTAGGCACAGATGCAGTGTAAACCCGAAGGTGACAGGTAGACTGTAAAACCTGACTGCAACACCTCCTAAAAAGGCATGGAGGTGTTTGAAAGCAGGCTCATGGTTACTGAGATGAAGATAATAAACAGATGTATCTACAGTGTTTTTTTTAATTCCTTCCAATATAACAGCCAGTGCATTGATAAACAATCCGTTTACACTTTATTTGTATTTTGCACTGTTGGTTGTGTCTACACTGATGGAAACTGCACCATGTACTCAGCTCACTTTGAATTTAAATCCAGTTTTTGTCCATGTTTGTTGGGTCTACAGTAGCAGCTTCATTGCACCAATTCTTCACTTAGTAAAGTATTTAAAATCTCGGTATGAGTCACTTATATCAATTGACACCAAAATGGAAGCTTAAACAAGTTCATAAAATTGCCAGGTTTGATGGAACATCTACTGTACACCAAACCACTCAGAAAATGTAAATGGAATGATTAAAATCCTTCTTTTTGATCTCTAGAAATCACAGAAATGTGTATAAAAGGTCAACTCTCTGGGCCTTCTTCATAATAAATCTGTATAACTTTCAGTTTCACACCTAGACTTCTAGATTTCGGTTTCATTTAAGAAATCCCAAAAAACATTTTCAGAGTCATTTCAGTTATCCTTGTCATCATCCAAAAATCGTTTAAAAAAATAATATTTCAAAAGTAATATAGAAGGATTAGAATGACAACCAGGTGAATGTGTGCAGCGCTGACCTGAAGAGTCTGCTTGTCTGTGAATACCTTTGCTTGAATATTTACATTTTTTGCCTTTTCTTGGACAGCCGACTTCCTTAAGTGAAGTGTTAATATTGGGCACTGCTGTACAAGGGCAAAACAGACTCTGTGTATCAGTCCTTGATCTTCATTAATCACATTTGTTTTGTTTGCAGTTCTGAGAGGAAACTGAATCGAACTTTTCGCTTCAAAGAAAGAAAGAAAAATGATGAAAGAGAAATAAACAAAAACAAAAAGAAGAAAAACATGGAAGCCAACACGGAAGCCACATCCTGGTTCAGTTCACTACATGGTTAATGTATGTGAAGCCTGATGGTTGTGACTGTTTTCAATGGAAGCTTCTAGCCTGTCTCTTTCACTTTACTTCTGTGCATCAGCCAACATTATTCAATATCCAGAATATCCTGAATATCTGGTGAGTTTATAACCATTTAAAACTCTTCTCTGCCATCTTTCAGTTGTTGACTCCACAACTCAGTCGTTTATGCTCCATTGATTCCCCTTCTGGTTTACAAGATGAGGTTGGGGGGCTTAGTTGTCGGTCTGGTGCATTCATCTGAAGGAGAAAGGTTTATCAATGATGAGGAAGGTGCAGACTCTTCATCTTCTCTACTCGATGACCATGCAGCGTGGCAGGTGCTGGGAGTAGTATTTAAATAGCTCAGCTGTAGCACCAGGGCAGTTTGTTAGCTCCAGTTCTTCCAAATCCTGCAACTGGATCAGGCCTGAGAGTCCAGTGGTAGTCAGTAGGGGGCAGCCTGGTGCAAGAAGTTTGACAAACATGTTTTTTGTAACTGCTGGGTCTCAGAGCCACAATCACAACTAAGCTTTAGAACAATACAGCCACATACATATTGTCATTATTGTAAAATGCCACAAACTAAGAATACTGTGCCATGTACATATGCCTATGTTTCTATTATATTTTTATAAATCAGTCATTTTCCAGGTATATTTATAAACCATAACCCTCAACATCAAAGTGAAAGTACTTTAAAAAATGCTGATAAATTATACAAATTTAATTGCTTAAAAAAATGGATTGCATATACAGCCAATATAAACCTGCTCAGGTACAACTAGTCACCTTTTATATCACAGTAATTAATTGGTCTCACCTGAAATCATATTTAGATATAGTACTTGTTAGGGACCGTGTAGCGAGTCCTGTTTTGCGTTGTTCGCCGCGATGTTATTTTACCCCGATCCCTTAGTGTTTT
>JAVSBV010000103.1:3801135-3819580 GCA_033117975.1 Parotocinclus spilosoma
TCAACTGTGGGACCTTATATAGACGGGTGTGTGCCTTTCCAAATCATGTCCAATCAACTGGATTTACCACAGGTGGAATCCATTTAAGCTGTAGAAACATCTCAAGGATGATCAGTGGAAGTAACAAAATGTGGAAAAAGTGAGGCGCTGTGAATACTTTCCGGATGCACTGTACATAAACATACATACACACTTACATAAACATATATATACACATATATACATAAACATACATACACACACATACAAACATACACATATATATACACATACATACATGCATACACATACACACTTACATACACACATACACACTTACATACATACATATACATATACATTCATACACACACATACATACATACATACATACATACATACATTCGTATACATACATACACGCATACATACACACATACACATATATATATACACATACATACATACATACATACATATACATACATACACATACATACATACACTTATATATATACATACATACATACATACATATACATACATACACATACATACATACACTTATATATATATATATATACATACAAACATACACATACTGTATATATTTACATACATACACACACATACATACATACATACATACATTCATATACATACATACGCACATACATATATACATACATACATACATACATACATACATACATATACATACATACACATACAAACATACACATACTATATATATACACATACATACACACAAATACATACATACACACACATACATATACATACATACACACACATACATACATACACACATAAATACATACATGCACACACACACACACACACACACATATATACATACATACATATATGTATATACATACATAGACTTTTTGTAAATAAATGCAATGTGCTACTTGATGAAGCTGATGTAAAGTAAAATTCTTGATTGTTGTCTAGGTCAGGTGTTATTGGAGTAAACTTCATAACAATCAGAACCACTCAAATTGCTATGCTGATAATATGATTTGTAACAGAATACATATTAATCTATTTGAAAACAATGCTAAATTGCAGAGCTTTCACTAGCAAAAATAAAGTCCTTAGAGCAATGCCTATTTTCACCTGGGTTGAGGCAGAGAATGTGAGTTTGTAAGCTAGAAACCTCTGACTGATGACAAGCTCCATACTGGCGAAACAATGAACTGCGAGTCTCCCATATCCAGTGGAGTCTACAGGACTGCCTCCAGGCAATGCACTTAAGCAAATGAAAGGAGTCTGGCAACTGTAAGTGGCTTTAGCCTGAGGCAAAACAACCTGATTGGTTTTTAGTTGAATTACCTGTTTTTATAGGTTGGCCTGGTCAACTCTGCATATAACAACACAATTACAAGGATATTACATAAACCTACTCAATGAATTTTCATTCTATCTTTTTAAAATTCACTCATTTGTAATGTCTTTAATCTATTCAGTATCACTTTCCCAGCCCTTATGCGCATGTACAAATAAACATGACTGCTGCTTTGCATGCTTGTAACTGCTTTTATTTGGAAGTCTGTCCATTTCCAAACAGAATAGATAAAGGCTGAGACAAGTATGCAGAGTGCTGCTCACTCCCCACACTCTTCTTTCTTTCTCTCTCTCTCTCTCTCTCTCCTTATTCCTCTTTCTTCTTTTCTCTTGCTCTCTCTACATCTCTCTCCCCCTCTCCTGCTCTCTCCCTCTCTGGCCTCCCCAAGGGGATCAGATGTTCTCAGCAGTTATAAGCAAGCAAAGCCGGCAGCCGGCAGACGGGCTGGCTCCACAGCAGCCTGGGCACACAGACAATGCCAGACCTTCTATCATGAGGCTTTCTTTCACAGAGGTCAGCTAAAGCAAACCGTAGGCCTTAGACATATATGGACATTTGTGTACGTAAACAAATAATTATGGATAGTACGCAAATGAATTAAGAAAATTTTGCATATCTCCCAAATAAATTTACATAAACCTGTTACTAACTGGCCTTTTCTTCTGAACAGTAACAATTTAAAAATATTTTTTATTATAGTCTTAGTATGTTTTGCTTATTTTTGAGTATGCATTTTTTTTATTTTTAACCTGATTATTACAATATATCAAAATATATCTATATGTATGTATCTGAATATGAGCCAGCATTCAAAGTATTCAGCACATGCATAGTGGGGGCCAAAACTGAAAGTATTATGCGTTTTTCATTACAAAACATACTATCAGTATAACTTATTCAGTCAAATGTAAAATCTTTAAAAAATAATAATAAATTTCAGAAGTTTGTTTGTTCCCCTTTTATTGTAATGACAGCGTATACTCCACTTTCACAATATTCATACTGTAAAAGTGGGTAAAAGTGAATGTTCTGATGTTACTGAGTGCTTGGCTTTCTCTGTGTTGAAGTGCCTCCATAAATGCTAGATGGGGTTGAGGTCAGGTGATTGTGGAGGAAAGTTCATGGCACTCAGCACTCCATAATCTGCTGTTCTGGGTATAATAAACTGAATGTGTTCTCGGTCATTATCCTGCTGCCATATGAATTCTTCTCCACAAAGATTTAAAAAAGGCGATTTCACTTGTGATCTTGGACTTCTGGCCACCACTGTATACCCTTAAATTGATCTCCATTGTTTGTATGTATCTGCGGAAAAGCTACTATAAAAAATTCAGCTTGCATCCCAAACCAGGCAGTTATTGGCAAATATTGACAAAGTATGAATTTATGTGCAGCCTCAATTCAGATAGTATTATGTTATATGTATGATTATAAAGACATTTTTTTCCAAAAGGAGTGACTTGTTGGGACCTGTTGAAAGTTTGTGAAAGCAAAAAAGAAGCATTTGGTTTTATTTCATTAAACAAGATCATCAGAAAAGCAAATGAAAAGTCAGCGAAAGTTGTTTGCTCATGCAAATGAGATGCAAACTCAATTATCATGATTGAGTAGCAAGTGACATATTCATGGAGGTGAACTGGACGAGTGCTCAGTAGGGTGACAGAGAGTAACTGTTCAGTACAGTGTACAAGACTGCCAAAACACACTGACAGTGATGGGACAGGATCAGAATGTCCAGCAGTTCTTGTGGGATCCTCTTCCACTCTTGCTCTAGAGCAACTTCCTGCTCTATAAGTGTTGTGGGAGGCACTGGATGGTTTGCCAGACGTCTTCCCAGTATATCCTAAGCATGATCAATGGGATTCAGGTCTGCAGAACATCAAGGCCAGTCCATGAGTTGTATTCCTGCCTCCTGAAGCATGATGTGATGACAAGATGTGCAGAGTGGGGCCTTGCATTATTCTCCATGAAAAGGAAGTTGTTTGCAACTGCTCCAGCATAAAGTTTTGAGCTTTAAAATTAAATTGTTGTCACACAGTACTACCAATTCAGACATCTGAAAAAGTGTACTAAGTCAACTGTTTATGGCCATAAATGTTTAGTTGCTCCCTTTTATACACTCCAGACAATTTATTCATCAAATGTGGCAAATCATTTATTTATGGTCTTTGTTGTAGCAGAGTAGGGCAGGAAGTTAATGAAATGAAACCTGGAAACATGTATAAGTGTCAAACTGAGAGGATTGTCCAGAACTTTTATACAGCATTAGATATTAGTGTTGCAAATCTATGTAGGTACATATGCCACTAACTCACAAAATGAAATCAATACAACTCTAATATACATTTATATAATTGTCATTGAAGATGCTGGGTTATACTGAGGGCTAAAGTTAGGAATGAGATAAAGGTTATAGTTAATATTTGTTTAAGGGTTAGACTCAGGGGTTAGCATTCACTTTCAATTGAATGTATTCTAATAAATCAACAACAAAACAAAAAAACACACAAAAGTGCACACATTTCTTATTCATTGATTTTATGTGTTTCATTCAGCATCATTGCCACAGATGTTTAAAATCAAGCACATACAGTATCTATGCAGTCACATTTACAAACATTTGTGAAAGAATGGGTCGTTCTAAAGAGCTTGCTGATCTCAAGCGTGGTAATGTAATAGCATGCTACCATTTCAACAAGTCAGATCATATAATATCTTCCCTCCTAGATATTGCTTTATCAACTATAAAATTGATGTTTGAAAAATATTGCTGGTGCTGAGATATAGCATGGTGTGTAAATGCTCTGCTGACTCATTAATTGCAGAGTTGCAACTCTCCTCCTCTGGCCTAGGTTTCCATGGCCAAGCAACTGCATGTGAGCCATACAGCATCAAGCACAATGCCACTGAGTAGTATAAATCATGTTGCCACTGGACTCTGGAATAATGGAAACATGTTCTGTGGAGTAATGAATCACACTTCTCTATCTGTCTAATGGATGAGTGACATATGATTTTAGTGATGAACTAAGTTATCAGTTTGTGGTTCTGCAGATTGGGTATAGATAAGCCAATCCACTCCTGTCTCCATGCATAAAGATGAAAATTTTGCAGAAGAACTGCTAATGTTGTCCATGAGGCCATGCAAGGTCTGGTTCTGATTTTACACTCAAACTCGTAGCCCTTCTAGCTTTTAAACTCTCTCTAGATATACACACACTCTTATGTTTACATTTTTGACATGCACCACAACAGGTAGTATTCTTGACTGTCTATTCCCACAGCTCTAATGGTGAATTATGGAGGATAAAAGGAAATTAAGTGTGAAAGATACTTAGTGTTTAAATACTGGCACAAGTAGCAGGGTGTGATGGTATTGTTTAAAAGTGGTGCGCAGCCTGCTGTGTTTGTGAGTACTGTACAAAGTGAGATCTTGATTTTAGTTTGCAGAAAGATGTCTTAACTTAGTACTGTATCATATTTATACATTTAGATTTACATTTTTGTAAATTACAGTAATTGTTATATACTTGTTTCATTTTAATTGTAGAGACTTTTTATATTAATTTATTAAATTCTGTTAATACAGTTTCTCTTCTGCTCTGTCAAAATCAGAATGATATTCTTCTGTTTTTCATATTTCTGTGCTTTTCCTAGTTAGGATTGCTCTCAGGGGCTACATGGCCTGCTACCACTATTAATGGGTAATGCATGCTGTGCTGGCTTTTTGTATAGAAGAAATTTAAAGCACACTTTTCAAGCCAGTTCTGTACTGCTGCATCTAACCAAAAGGCTACAGTGCAAGCAGGCTTATCATACTTGAAGAAACTACATTGTGCTAGAATGTTTTGTTTGCTAACCAGCCCACAACTTCTTACACTTATAAGGTAGTGTATAAAAAGGTGAACGAAACCATTGTGCATAGCTGCATGTTTTGTAGAAGGGTAACCTGTGAAGGGTCTGTGTGATGTTTACGTTGTTAACTAATTAACAAAAATATTGCAATTCAATAATTGCAATTCAAAATACAGCGACAGTTAGTGACTGCCTGTGTTTTCTCTGGGTACATGTACATGTTTATCCGACATTCCAAAAACATTCATGTTAAGTTAATCTGTTTCCAAAAAGAGCCCCTTAGTGTGTGAAAGTGTGTGTGAGTGCATGTGCCCCTCGATGGATTGACACCCTGTCCAGTGTTGCTCCTGCCTTGTGCCCTGTGTCACCAGTTAGGCACCGGCCTTCTTACGACCCTGACTAGGATAGGAAAATGATTTACATGTGCAGTTTTGGTTCTTAATTTAACAATTAACAATGCATTTGAAAATTTTTGCTAATCTTTGTCTTATAGCCTAACTATAGATGGCCAGGGCTGCAACTCTGTACTTTTGGAAAAGGTACTTTAGAAACAACAACCCCAGCAGCAATAACAAACATTAGTTAATTATTTATTACAACATGGTAGCATGTTTATTGTGATCTCCTATTAGTGTCTCGTAAAATCACATACAGATTTAAAACCTTAGAAACTGCTGAAGCTTGCAGATCAGTTTTCTCTACTGCAGCTCAAAGGCATTCAAATGTCTGTTCCACAAACAACACACCATATGTATTCATGCAGAGTCTCGGTTCAGCTCAGTCATAATCACGCTACCGTGGTTGTGCTGCTTCAGCTATTTCCTGTTAGCTTTCATGCTAAGTTTTAAGATGCTGATGTTGAAAAGCAGGACATTGTTTATCAAACTGTGAATGAACTTCAGTTATTTTGTTGCCAGAAACTCTGCATTAGATTATTATGATTAACTGTTACAGCATTCATATTGCATCTTATTTAGAAGATAGCTTTGATGTTAAGTGCACTTAGTTTAGCTAGCTCATCAGTGCTAATGTTACATTATTTGGTTATGGACAATTTAATTAATACATGTAAGCTGATTGTTTCATTTTGGGGTTTTAGAGGCTGAACAGTTAAGGGGTTTCTTTTTGTGTTACAGGGGAGTTTTGCCATGATGAAGTATAATGAAAAAGTCAAATTTGTATGTATTTATTTTAGTTCGAATTTTTTAGGCTGTAACTTATATATAAACTTGTATATTATTAAACTTTGGAAATAATATAATAATAATTACAAAATTTATAATAACAACAAAATAATAACACAAACATTTTTGTACTATACAACCTTTATTTTCTCACACAGAGATGTTTAAACTTAGCAGGAAATGTATCCATTATACAATCGACTCCATTTGTAGTACAGTCTATCATATTGCAACTTATAGTAGCACAAATCAGGAGAAATACAGGAGAAATAATTCTCACATAAAAACAGTATGTTACTTCATTTAGCACCACAATAAAATTATTGTAAAACTAACAACAGCCATTTGCCATACAGTATTAAAAATTACACTGTATTTTTTTTTTCAGCGTTTTATTATGTGTACTCTCACATAGTACGCTATACATTATTGCTCAAGTTTTACAGTCAAGTTCATGTGGTATTAAAAGATAATTGTTGTCGGAAGGTTACTGATAGTTTTACATTAAACATTTTAAAGTGTTAAGTGTGAGTAAAATGCAAATTGATTTGGAGATCTTAAAGAGAACTGAATCATTAATTTTTGCATTTGTGTTTTAGGGTGTAGACAAAGCACTGGAGTGTGATTAAGTAGACTTTAAAGTATGCCCTGGAGAACAACATAGAGAAAATAAACTGCTTCAAGTTGCACTGGAAACTTTGTTCCCGCTTTTCCCCTCCTTTTCTGCTCTCTGTCCCTCACTTTCTGAATGAGAGACAGGGGCGAGTGGTATCAGAAACATGTGTGCCGACTAAAAGCCACTAAAAGAAGAAAGCATGCAAAGGACTTAAAATGCCCTATTCACAATGTGACCTATGCTCTAAAATAGTGATCTTACACCAGGTGCCCTAACTTAAATCCTACCGTAACCAAGTAAAGTAAAGATTGCAAAAGTTATAGCAAGGCATTTCTGCAGAGCAACCTCCCACCATCATGATTATAACTCAATGAGAGTGAAAACCACTGGCTGAAACAGCACCAAAATGTTCAAAGGGAATTTTCTTTTGGCTTTGGCTCATATTCACTCTCCATAAAACAAAACAAAACCTTGAATAGAACACAAGGACTAGCTTTTCCTTTCTACTCCCCTTCTCGCTTGAGTTCTCCCATTTCTCTCCTGTTTCATATCCCATTTTCCTTCATTTCTTTTGGTTCTTTGCTCCTTTCACAAATGTTTTGAGCCAAGTTCTCAAAGACATGGCACGTTGAGACTGTGGAATGTAAAAGTGGAGGAGGCTGCCTCAAAAAACGCACACATCCATTACCGGCATATGACCTCATGAAGGAACAAAATGGACAGCAACATTTCCTCTGTTATTTATGAGAGTCAATATTCCACTAAGATCTGTCTCACTATTTTCATTTCACTTTAGCTCCTTTGCGTTAGCCTTGAAGAAGGTGCATAGGAAATTTCAAATGAAAAATAATTACAACTGAAATCTCTCTCTTTCTCTCTCTCTCGCTTTCCCTTTCTCTCTCTATCTCTCTCTCTTTCTCTTTCTCTCCATGTTGTAGTGGTAAAGGTGATTTACTGGTCTGTTCTCTGATACAAACCCTAATGAGAGTTCTTTATTGTTGCCAGTGAATGGAAACTTCTGGTTGACTTTTTTTGCTAGCACACTGTGGAGACGCACAAATGTAAAATGTTCTACCACCACCTTGTGGCAGGCAGTTATGATAAATTCCAGTGTGCTGAAATTGTATCTGGACGATGCAAACTCCAGCAATTATTATATGCTTTCGAGCCAGAGCACATAAAATATACATGTAATGCCATTTAATAAATGCATCTGTAGAAATTATTTTTTTTCCTAAAAAGAAGTTTGGAATTTCCATTTGAGTCATCAGGAATTGTTTGTAGTATTATTTACTTGCATCACTGAAGGAGTGTATAAGTATGGGAACGTCTCTTTTTCTGTTTGGAAGCATTATTTTGCCTGGTTTGAAACATCTGGGATGATACCGTAGTTACTATAGCAAGGTCTTGTACAGTACGTTAAAGATTGCTTGATGTGTGTTTGTGCAAGTTTATTCATCAGGACTAGGCACTTTTTTGGCTTTTGTTTATGAGTTTGGATGCCCTCTCCTTTTTTTGTGACCTTGATTACCTGTGTGCCACAAATGTGGCAAGTTTGTGCTTGGCAGCAGCTGCAGCACAGTCCGAGAGTGGGGATGGAAAAATCTGTGGCATTTAGGTAGAGCTCTGTCATAAAGCTAGCACTAATGAGGCCAGGCTTGTGGGGAAAGTGAGGAAAATGGTTTACATATGGATTTGAGAATAGGCTGCTCATGTAATGAGACCAAACAGCACTCCAGCACACACGCACATGCACATATATAGACAGAGAGTGGTCAAACTGTTCCTACTGAAGTGCATTTGCTTCATAGTTTATGAGAGGGATAAATAGTTAAAAACGTAATAGCATGTGTTAAATTATGTTTAGGTTGTACTTCTAGCGTATTCCTCTGGTGTAGGTAAATAAATGCAGAAATATAGTTAAGGCATTTCACAAAAAAACAGAAAATTTCACTAATACTGGTATGTTTGTCAATATTTTTTATATATTAGTTAGCTATGTAGGTAGCATATTAGGTAGCAATAATTAATTGCCAAATGATATTTGATGAAAATACGGTGAGAAAAATATTTTTACCATAAACATTATGTAAGTATAGATGTACAAAGTCTGTCACATTACTTTCATCACCACCTGTCTCTCGCTTTCACACACACACAAGTCATCATACCTATTTACAGCATGTCACAGCAAACCAACTAAGTTTTACAAGGTCATAAGTGAAAATAAATAGTTTAGTTGTTATAGTAAGCTTACAAGTTCATGGTGAAATTCTGTGTGGGTCTTAAGCTACTTTTCCCCATGTACTGGTTAACATTCAAGGACACACACAAATTTCTGAACTCTGTGCCATCATGCTGACATGCTCAGATGAAGTGTTAATGTTTTCTTATGTGATGAAGTGCTGTGCACAGTGGAAGGTGAATGAAAGGTATCGCAATTATAGAGGAGTTTGAGAATTTGTGAACCATCTAGAATTTTCTTTGTCCCTTTCTATGCATTAAATATGTCCTAAAACATCATCTAAGTTTGACCCATAAAAGTTGCATTAAAGTTGCGAGGTTGCATTCCCAAATGCCACTTTACTGTGTGAAAAAGAAACCTCATGTTAACCATGTCCAGAAGTGACGTTGACTTCTCTTAGACATATAGGATGGACCATCACACAGTGAAAACATGTACAATAACCAGATAATTCAGTATTTTAGGTCTGTTTGGGAAAAATGGATGCTGTGAGACAAAAGGAACCAGCCACACTGTTATCAGCAGCAAGTCCAAAAGCCAGGGTCTGTAATGATCAATGGTAATGTCAGTGCCCTTAGCAAAGGCCATTTACATTTCTGTGATGTTAGCATTAATGCAGAAAAGTACATTGAGATTTAAGTGCAAAATACCTCTGCCTTCAAAACGTCAGTTTTTCAAGGGACGTGCATGCATATTTTAACAAGTCAATGCAAAACCACAACATGTTGCACACATTACAAAGGCATGGCTGTGGAAGAAGATACAGGTAATGATCTAGTCTGCCTGCAGTTTGGAACTGCCCCCAATAAAGAATGTGTGGAGAATTTTGAAACAAAAATGTGGCAATGACGACCCTGTTCCGTTGTACATCTTAAGACGTCTTTGCAGAAAGAATGGGATAAAATAATACCTGAACACAAATTTGCTTAAGTAAAAGTACTAAATGTTTTACTATCCCAACTTTTTTGGAACTGTGTTGGAGGCTTGAAAATGCAATAATTGATGTTTATTAACAAATTAAATGAAGTTTATCAGAGCAGACATAAAATATCTCAGGGTCATACTGTCTGTAATTAAATGAACATCAGATTAAATGTAAAAAACACTGAGTTTTTATGTGCATTTTCCATACTATATCAACCAATTTGAGATTGTATTTAGAAACTGGTCATTAATAATCTGATCATCACAAAACGTTTGTTTAAATGTATCATGGCACAAACAAAGGAGTTCGGTAGCCTAGCGGTTAAGGAACTGGACTCTGAACCTAATGGTACAGGGTTCAAATCCCACCTCTACCAAGCTTCCACAGTTGGATCCCACCATTGCTTAAATTGTTAGACTGTATAAGTTGTAAGTCACTCTGGACAAGGTGTCTGCTAAATGCTGTAAAGAAAGAGTTGTTGGTTGATAATTAGGCTGGAATAAGTTGCAAAATTATATCTAAAGATTTATTTTTTTCACATCTGAACAAGCATGGATGTTCACTATTGATAGATCAATCAATACAGCAAAATTTAACTGTAATTTAAAAGTCTAACTAAACTTTTGTTAATTAAATCTTAAGAGAGTGGTGCTGGTGGCATTTGGATCCCAATACACCACTGCAAATCACAGTGTTGACTTGGTCACTGTGGAGTTTTGCAGGACTTGAACATGAAACTTTCCAAAAGCCAGGGTTTGTCAGGTGTGTATGTATATTTGATGAAATAGACCAAAACAATGCGTACATAGCTGTTCCTGATCAATGTCTGAGAGAAGCTAGTGTTGTTTGAAACAACTAAATGCCAACTAAACTAAATAGGGTGTTTAATCCCAACTTTGATTGGATGTGAGCCAGAATTTTTGACTCAGGTTTAGAGAGGTACCTTTTGAAATAAGTGATCAGTCACTCAACACAAATTCCTGTATTTGTGACAGGACCATCCAGTGCCCAAGATCCTGGGTAAAACAATAAACTTTTATCCAGGATTGGAACCAGCATTAAATACAGTGGCTGGGCACTCACAATGAGATACACTGCACACAAAAATTTACAGATATTTAAAAATGAATATGAAGTGATTTAAAACATTGATTCTATTAAATTAAAGAAGAATCAGAAAAACAACAGAAAAGTCAGGACATCTTTGACTTTTTCATTTGTCATTTGCCTTTCTCATGTTGTTTAAGAAAACAGATCAAATGCTTCTTTTTATCCCTATTTTTGTGAGCAGTGTAATTTAGAAAAACCAAACTACATAAATATATGTCTATGGAATGTGGGAGAGAAATTCCACAAGGACATAGAGACAACACGCAAACTCCACGCAGTTCAGACCATTATTCGAACCAGGGATTTCTAGAGCTATGAGGCAACAACATTAATCACTTGCACCACCATGCCATCCATCAAAATATCCAAATTAAAATGGTTTTTGGTTTAGATTCCAACATAAAAATACATGCCCCAAAAAGGAAATGTTCTTGATCTACGGGTTTTAAGTCATTAATGTAAATGTACCAAAAGAGAAATACAACACTTCCTTTAGAAGATTGCATAAAATACAATTCATTGCGAAACAGTTTCCATCCATTACATTTACTAAACCATAAAAGTAACATCAGCCATTTGTGGCAGTGGTATTTACAATTTTATTGCACTGCTTGGAGCATCAGTCCAGAATTGCATCAAATTAATGAAACGATATATGAGAAAATGGCAATTCCATTGTGAGCTAATTAAGCATTATATAGCTGGCTTCATGTGGCTCACCAATTTGTAAGGCAATAAACTTCTACAAAAAACCCTCTTAGTTATTAATGTAGTATTGCAATTAAAGGGTCTAACACAGAAAAGGACAAAGGAAATAGATCCTGTTTAGGTAATTGATGTTTTAAACTTAATTAGACTTCTAGGTCTTAATAATCTAAAGAATTGATTTTGAACAGGAGAAAATATAGAGCCGAACCTTACCATGACCTATAATTAATCTTTATAACTAATTGTCTAGTCAGTATTTTCACTGTACCCACAGCTTGGCAGATTTAGTCAACTATTAATTGACTGTGCATTAATTAGGTCTGGGGATGTTATTCTTACAGCATCACACCTCTGATATTTCAAACGCCACAAGAAAGTACGAATCCCTCAGCCAGCGGCTCTTTGAAATAAGCATGTTTTAATGTTCATGAGTAATGCTTAATTACCCATACATGGCAATTTACAAGCAGAATGCTGTAGGGCTCCTCTAAACAAGAGACAAGCCCCAATTTCAGGGAAAATAACATTAGGGTGCGTGTTGAATTATCCACAGCATTAGCCCCATTTCATAATCCATATTAACTTAGGCAATTTTATGCGTGTGGTCACAGGGGCCTGTAGTAGGGGGTCTTTGATTGCGCTTATAGTAATTTCATAATAATTAGTTCAGTAGGGAGAATTACTCATGATTCTGATCTATGCTCGGTGTGTGTGTGTGTGTGTGTGTGTGTGTGTGTTTGGGTGATGGTGGGGTCGCATGTGTTGGGGGGTTACTTAAGGTTACTGCGGTTATGGTTAGAATTACAGGTGAAGGGCTAACATTATTTAACTACAGTAATAAATTGCACACAAAAATTAGTGATGAAAAATAATAATAAAATATCCCCCATTTTTGTAAGCAGTGTATTGTCAGTGAAAATTCCCCACAGTGATAGAAAGATGAATTGTGTATGTATGTCTGTGTAACCAAAATTGTAGAGAGAAATTAGAAAATGAGAAATTATTTTGAAGTAATTTTTGTGAACAGTATAGCTTTCTCTCTTTACTATAGATTGAGACTGAATGCGCTCTCACAGTCTTACTCATTAAGTTGGGCAAAAACACCCAGGATTCCCATGTACTTTAGGCTTCACTGTGGATCTACAGCTCCTGGGACCTGTGTGTAGGACTTAGTGAAGGGCCAGACTGTGCTGAAGATGTATTTACTTGATCAGTGCTGCAGTTAGGATATGTGACCTGTGGTTGTCTTAAAATAACATACAATGCTAGGCCTCCCTCATGGATTAAATGTAGAAAAAAATGTTTTGCCCTCTAGCTGTTGGAGTATTAGATCAACTAGGATGGATGGATCATTTGTTTTGCACTAATCTAAGGCACTGCTCTGTTCAAAATAGATGAACAGTAAACTCGACAACTCCATCATATATGCAATTTGTGCACATGCAGTCTGGTAGCTCTTATCTCATGCATGGGATTAAATAGGGATTAAAATCAGCTGTTGTTGAAATACAAATAGTGGTAAGGAATAGTTCGATGTATGTATCTTTAAAATCCCAACATGCCTCACTATAAACATTTTAGTTTTAATTTAATTGTATTTATTTATTTATTTTTATGATTTATGGACATCATTGCAAATAACAACTTAAGATCTTAAGATCTACCACATTTCTCCCTACATCTTTTTTTTTCAACACTGAACCAACAGCGTTTGTTTGTAATGTATTACTTGAACTGACCACTAGATGGTATTGCATATTTATATTTAACATTAGGCAAGCCATTGTTCATAATTAGTGATGGGCAATACCACAGCTTTGGATCAGATAGCAAGTGTTAACGAAGCAATAATACAATAATTATTGTAATAAAGGTTCTGTTCAATCTGGGGGTTTTAAAAAGTAATGATTTTATTAATCTAATCAAATTGAGTCTACTGCCACTCAAATTAAAAGAGGCTTTATTTTTTAAATGATTGAGTCATGTTTGTTTTCCAAATTTGAATATGTTATTAAAATAGTCTGAATAGCCAACAAGTTATAAGTCTATAAATACTAATATTCGGCGCTGCTTAGCTAAATGTCATTATACAAATGAGCCCCATTAAACATTAGAAGACTTATAAGGTTTTTGTTTCTTTTTAATGTAGTTTTGTTTTGGGAGGTTTATATAACAATGCACAAAACACATTTCACTGAGTTCTTTGTCCTTGCTATTTGAAATCAAAAAAATGAAAATTTGTTGACGGAAACAAAAGTTCAGCATTGTTTACTGTAGAAACCTTGTTTTTCTAGCAGTGAATGGTATACCATTGATGTGTTATGGCATTGGTAGCCTTTCCAGCTCATAACAGGGTGGGCATGGTGACCTCACCAACCACCGGCATGCATTGCCAGTCAGACATACATGCTTATTTTTTAGCTTGCAAAAATTATCATTTCTACATTTATGTTCTCTGGTTCTTTATAATGCCATTGTGTTATGTTATACTCATAATGTTGGGTAACTTTTAGGTTTATGGACTACAACCTATCATAAAAGTGAACGCTTTAATTTTGAGTGTAGGTATTGGTTTGAGATTTTTTAAAATACATTTTCCATTTCCATTATTTAGAGTAATCAATTAATCAAATGCATGTTATTGATATGTGAGTGCTAAACACTGTCTCACCATTCCAGCCTAAAATGTCATAAAGTAGAAACATCTATAAAGTAAATAACGTGCAGTGTGTAAATATAGTCACAGTGCACTTTTTGTGAGCTTTGTTGTTTAAATAATCCACAAGGCATGCGCTGCCTTAATGCACCACTTGGCCTTCACAAACACAAGACACTGAAAATGGCAAGAAACTAGAAAAAGGCTTGACTTTAAGATGGCCTATACAAAACCTGGGAAAGCCACAACGTTGTTTTCAACAACAAAATGCATTAAATGTCATATGCAAACATATAGGTGAATAAAATAAGAAATACAATAAGTTAGCCAACTAAACATGTCTTACAACTCAACATAAAAATTTCAGACTCATTTAACTGGACATTTGAAGCATTGATAAATGCTCACAGTCCCAAAACTGCCAGAATTTGAAAAGAGTTTAAAATCAATTGAGCCACATCTGCCACTTTTAGACTTACATACATTGATCATTATCACATTAACAAGTTTATTTATAATATTTATTTATGATATTATTGTATTTAGTTTTTAAGCATCCATTGCTATTTATAGTTTATAAGATCGGGTCAATTTTGTAAACTCAATTAATTAATGCATGTGTTTGGAATATGCGCTTGAAGAAAGAACATGCAAACTCAACACAGACGGAATCCGAGGGTGGGATTGAGCCAGGGATACTGGAGCTGGTTCACAGCTAAATGTGGTTAATACATGTGGTTTTACATTAGTTTTCGAGATAAGACTGATGAATGACTGTGTCTTACTCTCAGAGTTTTCCTACAGCATGTTGTACTTTCATGCATTATAATTCATGACCTAGCAGAATTTACTACCAACATGTGACAACTGAGATAAGTGATCTGAGACCCAGTGTCCCACACTTGAAAGGGGATGTAATTGACTAGAAATATAATGCTTTAAACTAAAATTCCAGTGCTGAATATTCTCTCATATGACCTCTGCAATCTACTCTGCTCACAAAAATTAGGGGATATTTCATTGAGGGATATTTTATTTTGAAAGCCATTTTAAAAGAAAAAAAACTCTTTGACATGGGGAGACCATGCATCAAGTACACAGGATTTCCACTCATACACAGTGAAATACTGCTTATTTCTGTTGCATATGGTTTGGGATTCATCAAAATACTAAAAAAGAAAGTTCTATTGGTGCATGGTGATGGTGGTGGTAGTCCAAACATTTTTATACTGACTTTATACACTTTTTCCATCCGTGATGTAAAGACAAAAAGGCTATATAATTGTTCTTGTTCTTGTTGTTGTGGAGAGTTAAACATTCATTGACAAAAAAATTAAAGCACACAAATTGTAATCTCATATTCCTGCAAAACTCGGCATGCAGTTATGTCACAGGCAGATATGTAAATGATAGAACAGCCCAGGTGGGGGCAATTCATCAAAACAACCAGCCTGCAGAGCAGATGTTACATTTGGTGTTATTACTCTCCAACTTTCTCATACTGGTCACTGGAAGTTCAAAATGTCTATAAGAAGATTGCCAACACCCCGAAAGTGAGCTGCAGCACGGTGGCATAAGGCCATACAGTGGATTAATAGGACAGGTTCCCCGCCATGTTCGATCAAAGAAGTTGACTGGTCATCTTCATATCCAGGCTTTTGAAAATAGCTGTAGGAGTGCTGAAAGCATTGCTACAGAGGTTACAGGGTTGGGAGGTCAGCCTTTCAGTGCTCAGATCATACACCGCACACAGTATCAAACAGGTCTGTATGGCTGTTGTCCCAGAAGGAGACCTCTTCTAAAGATGATGCACAAGAAAGCCTGCAAACAGTTTGCTAAAGACAAACAATTTAAGGACATGGATTACTGGAACCATGTCCTGTGGTTTGATGAGACCAAGATAAATTATTATTATTAAGTTATTAAGTTATATATAAGTTATTAAGTTATATTGTTATTTGGTTCAGATGGTGTCAAGCGTGTGTGGTGGAAACCAGGTAAGGATTACAAAGACAAGTCTTGCATACAATCAAGCATGGAGGTGTGAATGTCATGGTTTGGAGTTGCTTGAGGGCTGTCGACTGTGGGGAGTTACAGTTCATTAATGGAACCATGAATGCCAACATGTACTGTGACATACTGGGCCGCAGGGCAGTATTCCAACATATATATATAACGTCGTTATATATATAACGACCCCAAACACACAGCAGGTGGAGGACAGCAAGGTTTCTAACATCCACCAGCTCCATGATGTTGTCATGGAGTAGTGGGAGAGGATTCCAGTGGAAACCTGTGAAGCTCTAGTGAACTCTATGCCCAAGAGATTTAAGGGAGTGCTGGATAATACTGGTTGGCTACACAAAATATTGATTACAATATTGATTGACATTTAAAAGTCATGCATTAAGTTAACTGGTTAATCTAAATTGGCCCATTGTGGATGGGGGGCAACATTAAGTTCTGTGACATAATGGTTGGAATTTACTCTGGTCACATCCACATGGAAAGCAGACCCTACATCGATGTGGGATAAACGCTAGGAAAGAGAGATTTAGATGCAAATGCAATTTAGATGCAGATGTAATTTTTTTCCCTTTTCTTCAACATTCCATCTGAAAGCTGTCCTTTATTACTTATTCACACTAAAGTACATGCAAAGGGATCAGTATCAATTTATTAATGAAAAATGATAGAGGACACAATATGTACAGGTAGATTTTTAGTTTTTTATTGATTTGGGAATATAAAAAATTAACTATACCAGGACAAAAAAAATAGTCACTTTAAGTGTGTAAGAAGGTAACTTTAGGCTCCTGCAGATGGCAATGCACAAGGTTGATTGGGCTATAACACCTGAGAGATGTGTGACGGGATTCATTGTTTGAGAAGAGGTGGTACAGTGCAGTTAATGTTTCGTTTAATGTGTAGAAAATGGGTTGGAAACAGATATTAATGAATGCCAACAAGGAGTGATGGCATTTGGGCATACCAAAGGCCACACTGGATTTGAAAGTTTATTGAAGTGTAAGATAAGTCTACCAGAAGTAGCAAAATTCCCAATCCAGAGGAAATTCAGAATTGTTATAGGTATTAAATGCTATTAGATATCTTTTAATCACAGGTGACTAATGTTTTGCCTGGTAAGTATACAAGTACAGAGTTGTGAGAAAAGTCTTTGTCTTTGTCTGCTTTTTTTCTAATTTTGCACATTTGTTGCATTTTTTCAGATACTTAAATGTATTGTTTTATAACACAAATAGAGCATTAGAAAACAGACAAAAAAGCTTTCAAATATTACATTTATTGAAGGACACCAATATCACACACTTGAAAATTACTACTAATACCTGGAGTTGAGCATTTGAATTCGGGTTAAAGTCAGAACCTTGTTAAAGTATTTTTGTAGCTATATCTGCTTTTGTTTTTTGAATTGTTGTCTTGTTTCATAACCCAGTTTTGCTTTATATTTTTAGCCGAATATACTGCTCACAAAAATAATTCATTTTGAAATATCCCCTAATTTTTGTGGGCACTGTATATGATTCCTGCAAATATGTCATGTCTGTTACGGTATGTGTTAGGACCCAAGTATGCAGGACCGAGGAATCCCATGGCGTATAATAAAAATTGGGAAATACTACATAATCAAACCAAAATGGGGAAAAAGAGAGCAAAGGCTCTCTTACGCATGAAAACTAAAAAGGTGAAAAAGGGCGCGCCGCTGAGTTGCATCCCAAAGGGAGCAATGTGCAATAAACCGCGGTGACCGCCAGGGGGCTGCCCTTTACGGCG
>JAVSBV010000103.1:3832821-3851274 GCA_033117975.1 Parotocinclus spilosoma
ATGGAGCTATACAAGGGGGGAAGTCTGCAGCTTCGCCTTGTACCTGCTCCAAACGCTTTACCATCCTCACTCCCGAGGCCTACCAGTACTTTCCAGTATGTTGCACCCGACACACACATTTACGCACACACACACACACACACACACGCACGCACGCATACACACACACACGCACACACGCACACACATACACTGACAATTATTTCCTGCAAGTGCGAGTGATAGGTAACAGTTCTTGATTTGCATGCATTGAATTAAGGTGGAATTTAATGTAATAGTCTATTGTAATTCTTTTGCTGTCCTGAAGGGGGTGTCTGAGTTGAATTTAGTGTAGCACTTGAATATGTATGGTCCATGGTCTGTTACTCACCAGCTTGGGGTGATGAAACGTTTGTTTTCCTCATATTAATCTGAGAAGAGTGTTTCTATCGTTTTATTAGCATTTTATAGGTGATTATGAAATGTGCATAAATAAACAAGGGCATTAGATTAAAAAATAAATTATTAATGAACTGCAGCTTGGGCTTTTACTCAGGTTAAAGGTTGCCTCTTGTTTTAATTGCTACTGCAAATCATTGGAATTGCATGCAATAGCCTGTTTTTAATGTACAGGACAATCCAATATCTACTACCATACGCTCAGGTCCTGATTAAACAAAGGGCTGCTTAGCACGTCTCGTCCTGTGCATGTTCGATTCGACTTTACTGTGTTTACTGCATATCAATACAGTATAGGTGTCCCTGCTTGCTTCCGCACAGAAGCCAACACTATAGCCTTACTTACTGTCTTCCATTAGCTTGCAGCTAAAAACATGGGCGCCAGGTTGTCCTTGCTATTCCCAGTTGATTCCACAGCTTGCCGGCTTGCGTAAACTCTGCCAGACCTGTCAGTGGGATGAATCGTTGTTTGCAGATGCCAGTGACAGAAGGGGAAACTCTGTATGGACCAAATAAATACAGATGTGGAGTAATTAGTGCAGGTCCCATGGAGCCCATCGCTTAGCACGCAGGAAAGATGAGTGGGTGGGAATGCAGGACCCGGTGCCTCCCCTTGGCAGTCTTTTATCAATTGGACCTGCTGGAGTACAGGAAAGGTCATGACCTCAACAACTACTCCTAATGGGCCCAATGTGTCTAAATGAAGTCATAAATTACAGCTGTAGGGACGACTCAGACCTTAGAGGCATGAACAGAAAAGACAGTTATTTATGCACAAAGGGCACTATGAGATTGTTCTCAAAGAAGAATTCAATCAACCTTGGTTTAAATTGTTTGAAAATATTTAAGTTTTTAGTCATAATTTAGTTTATATATATATATATATATATATATATATATATATATTGGAATTGGCCTGCATATGTCGACATATTTGGAGATTATGTCCACACACACAAACACACAATGAGCCCATTTGAACATCTACATTGCTTAACATTTACAAATGTTTGTGGTTAAAGCTGTTTAGTGGTAACTGTTTTTTTTTTTTTTTTTTAAGATTAACCTGTGTATTTCTATTAGTGCCTTTGGTACTGTGATGCTACCTTTTTTTTTTACCACACATGCAATTTTATTGTGTGAACATCTGGTGATCATTAGATTAAATGAATTATGTTTTGGCGTCAGTAGTCTCCTACTGTTTCAATTGTGTGTACCAGTAAAACTGTTTTAAAAACTCTGTACAAAATTGAGGTGGCAGAATCGTGCTCTTGGGGAGATGTTGCCCCTGGTCTGAACTCTTTATGGGTTGTCTGATTTTTTTAATTAAACAAAAACAAAATATGTTTATACGTTATATGTTTATGTGTATACCTGTGTGTGTGTGTGTGTGTGTGTGTGTGTGTGTGTGTGTACTGGCACCATGATTCATGCCTTGTGCTACAACTTCCCACAACTCTGCATTTGATTAAGCTTGTATGAATATTAATGAATGATTGATTCATTCATGAAGAATAATGTACAGTATAAGCTGAAAAACAAGGTTGTGATCTTAAATATGTTGTTATGCCATTATCTGGAGCCTTCAGTGACATTTGTAGTCTAAGACAGAACACAGAATTAGTTACTGAATATGAGTTTGAGATTATATGAGATGAAAATGCCACAGAAAAAATATGAATAGTAAAAATATATAACAATGTATGCACATTAGCGATAAAGGTGTTAAACTTTAAATATATACTCATCTACTAGATAAAAATAAAAGTACCAAAACAGAAATCACATATGCCGTAAAGTGTCATGTGAAATATTTAGTAGCAGTGTAGTAGTCTCGCAGCAGAGAAAATAAGCAGCAGTGGCAGAAATGTAATAGTCACCTTGAGTGTTTAAGGAGGTAGTAACTTCAGGTTCCTGCAGATGGCATTGCACAAAGATGTTTAGGCTATAAATACCTGTGTGGCGTGTGGCGGGACTGATAGATTGAGAAGAGGTGGAACAATGCAGTGAATGTTTGGAAAATGGGTCACAAAGAAGATGTCAATGAAAAGGAGTGATTGCATTTTGGCTTGCCAAAGACCATAGTGTGAAAGAAGTAGATGTATTTGCAGGTGTATCAAATCATATTGGTCAGACAGGTCAAAAAAGCAGTGTCCCAAATCCCAGTAAATAGGAAATTCAGAATTCGGTCAGAATGTGTAGAGGTATTACACAGTATTACATAACTTTTAGTCACAGTTTACTTTTTTCCTTTTTTTTTTTGTCCGTTATACGAAAGGAAGTAGACTGTAGTGTTGTCTCCTGTCCCAGTACTGGAGTGATATTTAATGATTATATTGTCTAAAATGTGACTATTGAATGTGGTTCAAGAGGGTAATCATTTCTGCTCATTATTAATAGTTCTAATTATTTCGGCTATGTAGCCAAAATTGTCTATCTACACTGTTAATTAAATGGTATTTAAATATAAAAAAAAGAAATGTGGTCATGTGGTGTGTTTACGGAACACTACAATAAACCAGTCCTCTGCTGTGCCCAGTAAATTGTGGTTTAGGCTTCAGACCCTCGTCCATGACCTGTTGGTTTTGATATTATCACTATCATCACTGCGCTGGCTTGACACTTCCTTATTACTGAGTAAAAAAGCAGAAATTGTCATCCATGTTATTAATAATTATTATTATATTAATAAGTCCAATTTAGTTCAATAGTGCCTTTCTAATATGCCAGGTCATTTTACAAGTAAAGAGGAGGAAAAAAAAGATTAATTAGAAAGCAGAAGAAAGAAAATACAGTGTGACGAGTTTTGAAGGAGGAAAGTAACTGTATTCCATATTTTTGGGCCATAACACATAAAGATCTTCCCTTGTTGTGATGGTGATGGTTCCAGCTGTGAACCGTCTAAATTCTAGAACTGACATGCAAACTGTAGTAAAGTACCATATAGTTTAGACAGGGCAGTGTAGGAGTGTAGATAAGTAAGCTGGTGCCAGACCATGTAGAGAGTCATACATTAAGAGAAGAACTTTAAAGTACAACATGGGACAGATAGCCATTGTAACTGACTCCTTAGAGTGAGAAAATATTTTTGCAGACACCAAAGTGTGTGTGGGGGGCAGTTTTGTTAGGGATGCCAATAAGAAGTGAGTCACAGTAGTCTAAAGGGGATGATTTGAGTTTTCTTTCAAGGTGAGGAGGTAGAGATATAAGTTTTATATTTGTTATACTTTAAATGTACATGTAATTCTTGTGTGTGATCCTAAACATCTCGTATAATATTTCTTAAAGAATTACTTGATGTGTGTCTCCACCCTACTCAAGTACAGCCCTCACACCTTGCGTCGTATTAAAAACCTGATCCAGGGGAAACAAGCCTATATAGTCAGTGGTGTTCCCCACATAGATGATCTAGCTGTGGCTGATGAGTTAAATGTGCCAGTTCTTGGCCCAGAACCTGCTACGGCACAGCTTTATGGCACAAAGTCTGGAGCCAGGAGGATCTTCAGCAGTGCTGGGGTCAGCGTGCCACCAGGATGTGCTAATATATACACACTGCAGCAGGTCAGCCTGAAAACTGCACACACACACACACACACACACTGGAAAGTACATACATGAGATTCTTGTTAAATCGTTAAGAAAGTTGTTCTTGCAGTTTAAAGCAAACCATAGTTAAGGAAAAAGAGCAGCTGCAAATTGTTTCCCTGGGTGAGGTGGCAGGGCCTCCTGCACCTATCCCATGATAGCCCCAGAAATGAGGGCTGGATAGCAGTCACTGTTGCAATACAGAAGGATGACTGGCTTCCCTTCCCGCAGACAAAGCCAATTGCGGTGATTGCCTGTGAAGCATGACGTGGCCGGAGGGCATCACAGGAACTCAATCGGGGTCAGCTGCAGATTGCAAATTGTCTTCTCTCTGCACTTAAATACTTGCTTTGTGTAAAGATGAGACAGAGTTAAAGTATCCTATGAGATGAGCAATGCTTAATTAAGCTTCTAAATATAGCCTGCAAGTTACAGACATATGGCGATTATAAAACCCAGATTGATATAATCACTGCAGAAATCCTCCAGTAACATTATTTAACACATATATGGAATGACATTTTCCATCTGTATATGCTGCTCTCAAAAATTAGGGGATATGTCGTTATGGGATATTTCTTTTTGAAATAGTATATTTGTTTTCTTTAAAACTATTTTCTTGTTTGATTTATTCAAGACCTTAGTTTGGAACAATTTACAACTGATACAGTCTTACAAGCTAGGTAATTATGATTTAAGACCCTTGCACAAGGACCCAACAGTGGTAATTTGCCAGTGGTGGGATTTAAAGCCTGGACCTTCTGGTCCATAGGCCAGTACCTTAACTGCTAGTCTGTCACAATCTTATACACCATAGATTTCAGGACACTTTGCTCTTTGTTGTTCGTATTCAATTTCAAGACATTTATTTAGCATGAGATGCAACAGAAAATGCTGTGAATGGCCTTTAGTTAACACTTTCATCAGATAAAAGAAAAACCTTGATTACTGTTTCATTATGAAATTATTATTAAACAAGCACAACAAGCAGGTTACACAGAAGGACTGTGGAATGTTTTTCACTATGCATGGATCAGACCATAAGCGGATGTCCTTAACTAAATTTTGTTTATTAAATCCCTTTCTCTATAAAAATGATAACTGTTGAATCTACAACACTATAGATAGTGTTTAATCTACAGTTGTGGTTAAACGGTACAGAAACAAAGTACTATAGAAACTATAGTACTATACTAGTATACTAGTAGTATAGTACTATAGTAGCTATAGAAACAAATTTGATTTAATTTGATATGATAACTAATATATATATAATAAACACCTAACACTAAACATAATTTGTTACTATTGCTTTCAACCCATGCAATTATCAAAAATTGTTTCATTTATCAATGACAATTTTTAGACCTCTTTGCCCCCCAGCTCCTTATAGAATATATACAAATACACAACACCCCATAACCTGCATTTTACTGTAATTTCACCTAAATATAAAATGTTTAGTGCTTAATCATTACTTGACCTTATGTAAAACCATACTGAAGGAGTGTTTTAATTATTAACTCTAGTAGGAAGTATTTTAAAAGTATTAATTCTTAGTATGCTACAAAAGACAGCATTTCTCTAGTTAATTCACATTGTCAAATACATAAGGTGGCATAAAGTATATTTATCCCCAGTGAGTAGGGTGAAATAACAACATACATACTGTATGATACACAATACAGGCAAGATAAAGAAAATAAAAATGAAGGGGATAAGAAATTATAATAAATATACAGATAAATTGTATAAATGAGAATATTGCATTACACTGTGTCTTTTTCTTCAGTTGCATAAATGTCTTGCAAAGCTGATGACAGATCATTTGGAGGTGCAGCGTTGGCTGTTTAAGATGGATGGAGAGGTGGGTGGCCGTGGCACAGCCTACTGTGATGTCTATGATGTGAGCTTCCGGCCCTGGGCTCTGCAGGAGTATCACCGTCACGGGCCACAGCTCTGGAAGATGACTTGGGCTCAGGTAAGAGCATAGTCTCTCATACTTTATATTTTTACACTGGTCCACTTTATTAACACCTTATGTTTGTTACCTTAGTTTCTGCAGCCACAACTACAATAGTTCAATACAGTACTGTAACTACAATAAAGTCTGTTCATCAATAAGCTAAGTACTTAGTGGGCACCTTAGTGGGCATGGTGGTGCAGTGGTAGCCTCACAGTTGCAGCATCCCTGGTTTGATCCCAATTTCAAACTCTGCCTGTGTATTGCATGTTCTCCCCATGGCCACATGGGTTTACTCCAGATGCAGATGGGTGATTTTTTTTTTTGTCTGAATAATATTATAACGTTTTTATAATATTTCTGAGTCTTATAATATTTCAGCTCATTCCGATCTTCTATTGGAGAGGAGCAATGTTGAAATGGCTGGGTTTTAGCATATTGGATTGTATTCAAAGTCCTATCAATACAAACACATTTGCTAAGCAGTACAAATTGATTTGATATGTCTCTAATGCTACATGTAGCTCCCTTGGCTTTTGTTCTTAATCCCTGATAGCCTTATAATTGGTCTTTTGATTTTCTGTCATGCATTAATAGCTGTGCTTTTCCATTAATTTGTAATCTTTGTGTAAACTAATTACAAGGTTATCGTTATGTAGGCTGCATGCAAGACCTAACCCTGGCTTTTTTTAATTCCATGCTTTTTTCTTCAAATGAAGAGGAGGGTTAGTACCCTGCCTCGCAGCAATTAGCTCAGTCCGTAATTCACGTGAGGGCCAAGTGAGGGGATGTAATTGTGGCAGCATTGGTGCTGTTAATTACAGGGGTAAGCGGTTGAGGCCCAGCCAAGCTCCATTATGGCAAAAGCAAGTGAAGGAGGTTTAAATGAGGAGGACGGGGACTCTTCACCAGCTGGGGTCCCTGAGAGAAGCGAGGGAGCTAGGGCCTGATGAGCTGGCCCTGCACCCTTAGGGCACCATGGCCATATGGAAGTCAGTGCTGGCCTTTATTCCACCACTCAAACCTTTTAATCAATGGCAAGCTCCTCTAACAACACGCAGAGCGCAGGGCTTTCTCCAGTGTGTCATCCATTTTCTATAGATCTGTGTTCATCTGGTGCTGTTAATTCTCTAGTTCCATTTGAAGTGCCTCTCATGTCAGGAACATGAATTTTGCCAAATGGTTATGTTTTTCAGCAGGGCTGACAGAATCCTTGTTTTTTTGTGTTTTATCTAGCCAATAAATTTTAAGAGTGAATTCTAAAATATTATGACACAGCATTGTAAGTACTAGATTTAAATTGCAAGAGTGTTATGAGGAATAATGGGCACATATCACCTTCTGTTCAGTGTTTGCGATACAGCACCAATAAACAACAGCACCAGTAAAACACAAGCCAGAGAATTCAGACTATTATTAAGCTTTCTCTGCTAAACAACCATGTGCTATTAGATGCATTTGTCCATCAAATTACATCTGTGCTTGAAAGTTTGTTAACCCTTCAGAAGTTTCTATATGTCTACATGAATATTATCTAAAATGTCATTAGCGTTTCACTAAAGTGCTGAAAGTGCACTGCTCACAAAAATTCAGGGATATTTCATTTGGGGATATTTCATTTTAAAATAGCCCATAATTTTGTAAACAATATAGATAAAGATCCATTATATGGATCTATATACATATAGATAACTCCATTAAACCATTATTTGGCAACTAGGATTGGACTACTAGAATTTGCAGTTCATTTAAAGGTGAAATTAGTACTTTCAGTTAAATCTATGATAATCAGATATCAGCTTATTAGGTCATCTTGTTTTTTTTTAAGAACAGGAATCTATCACAGTCTGAACATCACATTTATGGAAGTGTATCATGGAACGAATAAAGGAGATTTCTGAAGACCTCAGAAAAATAGTTGTTGATATTCTGGAAAAAGTTAAAAACAAAAAGAAAGATTTTTTAAAATTTTTAATTTAATTATAGCTGAAGCTTTGTACAGGACTGATTAAGAGCTACTAGAATATTTTAGTTGCAGTTATGTTTACACAAAGTTTAGACCAGATATTGAAAGCAAAGGTTCACATACTTTTTGCCACTAAGTCTTATGTAACAATGCATAATTTTCCCCCATAAATAAAGTGTAATACTTTGCTTCATTTGTGTAATAGGGTTATTGCTGTCTATTTTAAGACTAACAAAGTTACTAATTAAGCAAAATTAATGAAAATTTTAAATGACTAGAAATTCACAAACATAGAAGCACGACTGTATATTACATACACTGTGTGTCTATGGGGGCCAATTGTTTTGTATTGTGCATGCTGTAATATGTCCTGTCATTCTTGGCTGTACAGGAGCATGTGGAAATGTCCTGCTTTTCTCCAGACTATACACATTGATTGTTGATATCAAGTGCTATTGATTGTAAGCTGCTTATTTCATGTGGAATAAAATATACAATTATTTTAGAAAACAGACCGTCATTGTCAATCTAAGGCAAGAACAGGATTGTATGTAATGAATGACTGGGGCATTTGAGGAGAAAGGTGTATGGGAGGCCTATGTCCTTAGGCATAGTACCCCAGCCTCTAAGCTTTCATCCCATTCACAAAACAGAAGCTAAAGACGTATGGATTTTGCCCCATTCAATGACTGAGGGAGCCCATACATACTATATGATACACATTACACACTTGCCTGTACACGGGTCATTACACCCAGTAAAGAATTTATACTTAATGACATCAACAGATGGAGAGTCTCACAGTTTTATTTAGGCCATGTGGAAAAGGTTACAAAGAATTAAATAGCTACACAATGACCATAAAGTGATTAGTCTATAAATATTAATTTAAATTGAGTCAGCTGTTAGCTTTTAGACCAGTTGTTTTGATTTGTATATATGTTATGTCATTTGATATTGATATATTTGATAATCAATATGTTTGCTTTTTTTAAATTGAAAAGTAATGAAAAAATTAACCCTGACAGCAATTACCATTTATCAATTACCATTCATCTCATGGGGAAACTTATTAATAATACGGGGAATGCATTAATATTGTTCAATGCTAACATTTTCATAAAAAACTATTACTATAAACTATTAAACTATTTTTGTAAAGCGTTGATGAGGTAATGATATTCTACTTATAGTTTTGGAAATGATGTGAATTATTTGATAAGCATGTGTCAAAACAATGCAATACAAAAGAAAAGAGCTGGAGAACAAAAATGACATGAATATGAAACAGTCTCTGTACTGTTGTGGCTAAGCATCTTATAGTCAAACAAAACATTGCCTGAAAGGATTCATAATATAATAGAGAGGTCAAACAGTTGTCAGTGTATATTTATTTTATTTATTTATTGTCAGATCTATTACCTTTATGTGGAAGTCAAGCAAGGCTGGAATCCTCTCACACAGCATAGCCTGCAGTTTAAATCCAAATAAAGAATGGCAAAAAAATTCTCTGGTTGCTTTTGTTACTACCCTGTCGCTTGCATGGGTGTCTATTGGCAAATTCTCAGAATACTCATGCTGTTGTACGGAACAAGGGGCCGTTTCCTTGCATGCCTTTTGCCGGTCCATTGTGTGCTTTATGACTTGTGGCAGGGCGAAATCACTGTGCAGAGATTGACCCTGCTTCTTACAGTACTTGAATATGATGATGGCTGTTTCATGACCGGAATATCAAACTCCTTTCATCTGGCAGTGCTGTTCAATAGAGTTTGCTTTATGAATTAGGTGTTTAAAACAGAGTTGCAAGATAATTTATAGAGGAAGATGTTTACACTATGCTCAACATGTCATGATGTTCTATCAATATTCGTGCCACTGCTTCACTTATCTCCCAGAGCTTAATGAGAAAGAACATACTTTCAAAGCTAGATAAAACTGTTCTTTGGTTCACAGTACCTCTGCTCCTATTCTGTCTGCATTTAAGGTAATGATTCTTTATTCAGTTCATTTCAATATCCCTATCTGTTACACATAGAGAGTTGTACTGAACAATATATTCAATACCAATCAGGTTTTAACAACCACTCACAGAAAGCCAAACTCTGCAATTAACAACATAATTAAGTGGCAAAGCCAATTCGGCCTTTTCTTGTTAGTGAAAGAAGAGATCTGTTGAACCGTAACTGTCCATGATTGAACTGTGGATTGATTGTTATCTGCTTGCCCTACGTTCTTGGGGGCAGGGGTAAACAGACTGCAACCAGTTTTGAACCTTAGGATACTGTGGTGCTCTAACCACTGGTTGTTAATCACCTGGTTCAGCTACCCTAAACCCCCTTCAGAACACAAATAGACAGTATATGCACACAATACAGCATCTGTTGCATTGTTGAAATAAGAATCTCCGTTAAAGTTTGGTTTACTAAAACAGCTAAACATAATTAACCATGCATTTGGTTAATTGAGAGAGAAATTCTAACTGGTTTTGTCATCCATGTTTGGGAGTTCAAGCAAATTCTGATTTTAGTTTGGAAACAATGGTGTTCCTGTCTTTTCTAGCAATCAAATTTGCACTAGAAATTCTAGGTGCCTTTTAGCAGAGGTATGTAGATCAGGTATGTGGAATAGTATTTTGCTCCCTTCGGTCCATTTAGCTACCCTACGTTATGCTATAAGCAAAACAGTGGCTTAAAATTGGCATAAATTAGGGGATATTTCATTATGGAATATTTCATTTAAATTTTAATGAATCCCATAATTGTTGTGAGCAATATATTTTCCTGCACTGGATTTTAGTTGCTAGTTCCTAATGTTCTGTCTTTGTCGTCATGAAGGAACGAGTGCTGGAAAAGTTTGAGCAAGCAGTACCTGATCTTTTGGCCTCCCATGCCAAACCTTTTAACACATCTTGCTATTCATCTTGGACCTGTTTCCTTGAGAACTACCTTAAAGAAGGTGAGAACGCGGCCTACTGTTACCATGGATACTTGTTAATTCCATGATGTATTAACCATAAGACGTCAAAATGTACTTGTTCCATTGTAATTATTTGTGATTTTATTGGCTCTCAGGTGGTGTGATCGAGGCCTACCCACTTTCAGAAAGTGTGAAATGCTTGACGGTAGATCTGCTGGTAGAACCAGGTGGAAGAGTACACATGTTGTCATGTGGAGATCAGCTGCATGGACCTACTGGTCTGGAGGTGGCTGGATGCTCCATGCCCCAGAGCTCTGTTTGCCCAGGTGTTCTCCAGTCCATCAGCAACCGAGTGGGCAAAGCCTGCTATGAGTGCAACATCCTGGGATACCTTTCCCTGGATCTGGTCACTTTCCTAGAGCCTGACACTTTGACCCAGCAGGTCAGCTACAACAGATATAAAATCTCTCATATGTATTTAATGTGAAAGTTTTATTTAAAGATGAATCAGAACCAATTGATATATCCATGACAGACACAAGGTTATATTGACACATTAGTCATAGGTTAATTTAGAATAAGCAATCAACCTAATGCACGTCTTTGGAATATGGGTGGAAACAGGAGTGCTTGGAATAAACCCACACAGACATGGGGAGGGCATGCAAACTTCAGATAGGCAACATCTGGGGTCAGGATCGAACCAGGGACCTCTAAGCCTACAATAATTAGTAATTAAAGTGTCAGCAGCCAGTTTGGGTGGATGAAATTATATGAGTATAATATGGCCGCAACCCTCTTTATGCTCTTGTAAAGCACTGCATCCACATCTGAACCCACCACTGAATCTCCCTTGTATATCAAATGGTGTTAACTGAATCTTGAGCGTATCGCAAACAGTAATACCAGCTAACAGTGATATTTTAATGCTTTCATTAAACATGAGAGTCAATTGATTTATCAATGCTAACAATCTATGGAAGGAACAAAGCTGTATGTAGTACCAGTTAAAATGGGATCACATATTTATTCATTCAGGGTGTGCAAATCTACTGTTGTCCTGGCTCTTACCTGTTATTGGGTAGATGGATGGATCCTGGAGGGCTCCCTCCAATTCTAATAAACTGTCAGGTCTTATTGTGTCAGTAAACTAATTCCCCGTTCAAGGTCTTGGCCTCTGACCTGTCAATACTTCAACCACGTGCTGGTTTGTGTCTTGTCTGTCTATACTCTGACATGCATCATCAGACACAAAACAATCTAACAATTGCTCTCACAGTCACTATGTTTTAATTTTATTCATCTTAAATATTATAATGTTATATATGTTGGTATTTTACTAATTATTTACTGCACTACTTTCACCTATGTTAAACTCGGTAAGTATTAACATTTTGGAAATGTTTTTTAAAAACCTATAGTATCTATTTAATCAGAAATGTCTGTATTTACATTGTGAAATGTAGCAAATGCAAAATGCCAGTACATGCCTTGATAGATAGATTCAACTTTATTGTCATTGCACAGTACAAGTGCATAGCAAAATGCAGTTAGCATATACCAGAAGTGCAAATAGTATCACTGTGCAGATACCATGTAGAGTGCAAATAGTAGTAATGTGCAAATATTGAATAGGGTGCCAGAAGAGGTGTAAATATTGGAGAATTGAAGCATATACACTGCTCAGAAAAAAAAGGGCGATATTTCTTTATGGGATTTTTCATTTTGAAGTATCCCCTACTTCTTGTGATAAGTATATAAGGAATATAAAAGTATAAGGGAATACATGTAATATTTAACTTTTTTTATACAGAATAAGTAAGTCCAGTGATTTGTGTACAGTGTAAGGTATACTGTTGTTCATTAATAGAAGAAGTATTGAATAGTCCAGTGTTTGCAATGTGCGCAGTGGGTTAATTGATATAGAGTGTAGAGTTTCATGTGGTGTACTGGCTAGTTGTTTGTTTATATGCGTGGTGAGGAGTTTAACAGAGATATGGATAATGGGAAGAAGCTGTTCCTGACCTGACCTTCGGATACTCCTGTATCTACTCCCAGAAGATAGAGGGTTATATAGGTTGTGGTTTGGATGAGATAGGTCCCTGATGTTGCTGCATGCTCTGTGCACACAATGCTGATGGTGTCAATCGTCAATGGTGAGTAGTTGCACACCGGTGATGCACTGAACAATCTTCACTACCCTTTTTAGGGCCTTCATGTCTGCCACAGTGGAGATCTCATACCACACTATCACACAGTTAGTTGTGGATTTGATGGTGCACTGCTAAAATCTAGTGAGTATCTGAGTGGATAGTTTGTCCTTCTTCAGCCTCCTCAAAAAGTTGCATTCTTTACTGGTGTCCCTGCTTTGCTAGACAGGATATGTTAAAGTTCAAAGAAAGATCCTCAGAAATGTGGATTCCCAATAATTGAAGCTAGAGATACGTTCTACCTAAGATCCATTGATCTGGACAGGAGTGTGCTTGAGTTTGGTATTCCTGTAGTCCACAATGAGCTTTTTGGTCTTCCCAGTGTTGAGGGAGAGGTTATTATACGAACACTATGCTGCCAGGTGCTGAATTTCCTCCATTATTTGATGCAGTATCAGCAGAGAATTAAGTACTAACGATTGGGATATAGCCATTTTTTTCTTAGAGGTGTATTTGTAATTGTTATTTTCCTTCACACAAACAACTGATATGGATGATTATTGCGCTTTTGAAGACTGTCTGTAGACTTAATTCTTCAATAGGTTAATCCTTTGTGACCACTAGAGGGCGTAGTAATATACTTTGTCGTTGTTGTCGGGCTGTAGTCGGAATCCTGCTGCTGTTTCCTAAATGTGCGATAGCCCTGTTGAGACATGGACGGGATGTGTGTTTGGAACTCTGAAGCAGTGGTGTGTGGACTACCCTTCTGGAGTAAACAGGCCAGAGGGGAGCGCCTCAATCTGATCTCCCAGTGTAAAAGGCATTAGAGCTTGTAAAAAAAAAACCTCTTAGACTGAATACATTTACTCAGCTCTGATATATCCTAAAGCCCCCTGGAGAAGCCACCTCTGCACGCTCTAGGGCATCCTACAATGTGGGCAACGGCCGTAACTCATAGACAGTTTTATTACAGTGGTCTTGTTGGGATATGCAAATAGTAGATAACAGTGTATAGCCATTATGGAACCTAAAGTGAGCATGGATAGTATCACGCCTTAGAGTATTTTTTGCCCTAAATGGACAGACAGAATGGAGCTCAATGGTCTGACACTGCTAATCCTGTTAATCCTGTGCTACACTATGGTATGGTATATTTTAAACTGTTTAACATCAGCCTCTTGTGATGAAAATGATTTATATGTAAAACTTATATGCATCTGTCATTTTAACTGTAAAAGGAGAAAACGTATTTTAATTTCTAATTGATTGATCCAGAACACATCATTATCATTATCACTGCAGTATGCTCAAAATGAATTTTCAGCATCTGAGCCTTGCAGATAACTCGTAGAAAATTAAGTGTATTATCGTCCCATTTCTCTCTCAACAAACAGGCAGCAGAGCCAGACCAGCCTGTATCTATTAGAACATCAATTTACATTAAAACCTGTTGCTAAAAGCTGGTGTATTTTTAAAAGATGTACAGGAGGGGGTCGCATGTGTTTGCCCTTGCAGACCTTCCCCACATTGTGTATATGGGGTGGCTCAGCTGCAAGATTGCAGCTTTTAATGAAAGCAAAGAGGCTATAGAAAGCAGGTACAATTCCTGCGTATATATCAGACGTCTTTGTGGAGGCTGACAATGAAGCAGGACTGGGTGATTCTTACAGACTGGCTAAATGGCTCTCTGGAGTCTGGCCCATCACACAAACCCCATTATTAACTGTGGTCAGAACTCGTGCGTGGATTGATTAGAAATAAAATCTAGGCCCTTTTTTTAGAATGCTTGCTCAGCCTGGTCTTGTATTACACTCTAAGCTTAGTCCTAGCAATACTGCATTGCACTTCACACTGATCTGCAAAGCTATAATAATAAGTGTTTATATTTAATTAACTTAGCTAATAAATGCTGGCAGAATCACACATAATAGTATGAGTTGTTTCAACATTTATTCTTTCTGAATTGTAGCACGTTTAATACAACAACATGAGAGATTAGCTTTTCTTGACAGATCTGTTTAGAAAAGGAAGCAGACAGGGACAAACTGTATTGTTTTTACATTGTTTTAAACTGAACAATGACACATCTCCTACTGCGTTGATCTACAAGCTCAGAGTGGGTTGTGGTTGGGTTAAAGTCAGTGAAAAAAGAAAGCTGATGCAGTAAGATGATGCCCAGCCCTGATGGGCCACGATTAAAAACGTCAGGGGTAAAGTTCAGAAGCTGTTGCCACCATTTGCATTCCCTGGCAGGAGCATTTAACTTGACAAATAGAGACGGCGAGAGAGGCTGCCAACTGGCACTTAGTTATTAACAACTGTTTCACTGATGATTTATTTCCTACTGTTTGAAGAGAGGCACAGCTATTAGATTATTATCAGGGAAAATTAGCCCTTTTTAAGCATAGGGCCGTGATGGGGCTTGACCCCTTAATATCCTTATAATGATGCCATTAACCATACAGATGTGGAGAGTGACAGCTTGTAGCCACACAGCTATACAGACTCGTGCCAGTGTCATTTCTCTCTCACATGCACAGCCTGTACCGGGGTTTATGAGATCTGTAGCTCATGGGAACATTCTTCAGATACGTGCCTAAAAGTAACAATTTCACAGACAAATTAGTACAGACCATGTTTATGCCTTTCTTCGTTATTTACATTTAGTCATTAAACAGATTATCCTGTCCAGAGCCTATTACAACTAATACAAACTTGGCATTTACAAACCAAGCAGTTGTGGGTTAAGGTCTTTGGTCAAGGGTACAACCGTGGCAGCTTGAACTGTGGACTTACCAAATAATAGTGCTTAAGCGCTGTACTACAGTCTCAATGAAGCCTTAATTATAGATAGCATAGCTGACAAACATAATCCTAGAAAAAAAACAGAAAAAAAATCATAGATATTTAAGTTTTAAGTAACATTCCGGTACTTATAAAATGTAATTATGTTATACCTTATCTTCCCTTCTAATGCATACTCCCATATCTATCTCCCTGATCACTACCACGTTCGTTGTCAGGAAAAAAAAAAAGACTATATATACTAGACTATATATATATGTACAGTTTGTATTTCCTGAACATTGGCACTAAAACTGTTGTTGCATTATGCATGATACTGTTGGGTTTTATGAAAACACAGCAAGAATTCTTAAATATTATAATGGTAAAAGGTTTGTGTGTACATGTGTGTGTGTGTCTGTATGTCTGTGTATGTACTTACAGGTGTGGGCTGTTGATTTAGATTTGGGCCACAGTGACCAGCTGACCATGACGAAACTCATGCTCCTTATGGAAGGAGGAGCACTGGACTGCCACACAAGTCGCTTGGAGGTCCCTCATTCACTCCCAGACAACAAGCCTACTGCACATAAGAAAGTATCTATGGCTTATACTCTTTAAATATGTTCACATGTTCTGCCTTATATATAGCTTTTGTATAGGCATTACATATGCTTTATTAACCAGGTACTCTATGGTAAGTTAGCTTGTTTCCAGTGTATTGCAGTCAAGGTTCCATCTTTAGTACTTGTGTTATGTACATTATGCTTTTGTACATTCCCATCTCACTTAAAAATCGGATCATATACCATATTATTTACATTTTAAAGGTACACTACATGTATTTTACTTTTACAACTATGTAAAAGGTTTACAAAAGATGGGTACCTCTCCAGCAGTAAGATACAGTAAAACGAATATCATTCTGTTCCTGCCAAGCAACCTTTTCTACATTTGTAGTGGTCTTAGCATGGGAAAGCTAAGCCTTGTTGAACTTGAAAAAGAATATAAGCATAAGCTATTCGGGTAGTTAACCATAACTGGGTAGCACAAGAATGTAATTATCTAGCATCTGGTGCCAGTGAGTGAACTTGAGTGCCATAACAGTCCTCTCAACAGGATATTATCTCTATATATAATACTGCATCTATAAAGAGTTATCAGCTGAAGGTTTGTTTTATTTTTGTTAAATACAACTAAATGCTGTAATTATGCTTAGGACCTGATTGGTGCTTGATGTTAAATTCATTATCATTTTGATAGATGAGCCTAAATAATCAACCCATTAATAATTCATGCAACGTTCATTATGCATGTGTATGCATGCCTGAGCACCTCATCAACCTGATGCCAGCCCCATAAACAATAGACTTTCTTTATTAGCGGCAAGCCCAAGTTTACGCTTGTTAATCTGCGACTTGTATTATTTTATCAAACATTCATTTAGTGTGTGTGTATGCACGTGTGGCTCAGTGTATTTTCGTCCCTGCTCCGCATTAATGTCTCCAGCTTTGGCCATCACTTGGGGCCTGAATATTACAAACACAATTAAGTCCCAACTGGAATGTCGTTTTGTTGTTGGACAAGGACAGTGCTTTTGACAGCTCAAAGCATAGATTCATTGGAGAAAATCATCCAGATTCTCCAGAGTGATGCTGGACTGTTCTGCACATGCCATACCTCTGTCAGAAAGAATATACCTCATGTCTTCACTCAGTCAGCACAGGTGTGCTACTTTAACTAAGCAGCACCTCCACTATGCTTTGAAATACATCCTTTATGATTTTGCTATGAGCGTGGTTGGCCTTCAGAAGAAACCTCTTTCATTTGTAGTGCTTTGTTGTAACCATTTAGTAAATTCCCTACACAGGCCACCTGCACCATTGATACTTTGCGTTGCACTAACTACGTTATCTGCTAAAACCCATTCATATAGGAAAGAGAGAATTAGACACCAGGGCTCAATTAACAACTAGCTATGTTTGTTTGTTTAATTTGATTATTTAATCGGCATCAGCATCAGTGGCCATTTCAGCGACGCATCTCAAGACTAGTCATATATAGGATAAAGTCAAAGCCAATTTAGAGTAATCGGTTAACCCTAATGCATGTCTTTAGACTGTGGGAGAAAACCGGAGTACCAGAGTAAACCAAAACATATACAGGGAGGACACGCAAACTCCACACAGAAAGCACCTGGAGGACTCCACCATGGGATTGAACTCAGAACCTCCTTGCTGTGAGATGGTGGTGCTACCCAATGAGTCATCCAAATATGCCCAATAATGCATCTACAAAATGGCTTGTTTATATGGTGGTCAGTTAGTAGGTTAGCACTAATAGTTTTATCTTACACTAGAGTTAATAGGGAATTGTAACTGTTCAATGAAGTTAATCTAATCTAATTAATCTTAATATTAGTCCACAGATGTTAAAAATCACAGTACAGTCGAATCCGGCACATCGGGACGCGATCGTTTTGGTCCTAATAACCAGCTGGTTCAACATGCCCTATGTTACAAGAACGAACTTTGTTCGTTGAAAAATGCATTTGCAAACAAGTTTTTTGAAATTATCTACAACACAATGTATAGGTACTCAGCATGCGAAGCATAATACTGTAAAAAACAAGTTCTTATTAAATTCCAGTC